>CABHPR010157140.1:10870-24721 GCA_902168415.1 Peromyscus melanophrys | reverse complement strand
AGAGAGAGAGAGAGAGAGAGAGAGAGAGAGAGAGAGAGAGAGAGAAGCCCTGGCTAAAAGCTTAAATCCAGACACGTGTCCCCGCTTGAGCGGAGTCAGGCCTGGGCTAGACTTCCTTAAACTCCAACCACGTGTGTTGGCCTTACAGACAGGGACCCGGTTCGGCAGAGCAGGCCTGAGTTGTTTGTAGCACTGGCTTTTAAGCTAACCGCTTGGGGCCTGAGGCCAAACCGACTCGGCCCCGGCTAGAGAGCCGGCCGTCCGGAGCCGACCGCCAAGGCGGGAGACCGGACCAGCGGCGGACCCGCAGCCAAGCCGAGTCAAGCGGTTTCTTATGGATTCTTGTCACGTTGGGCGCCAAATGTAGATGTAACCAACTGCCTTATTAAATAAGAGACACAGAGCCAATGTAAAGATGAAAGCCAAAGAGGTCAGAGCTAAGAGTCTTACCCGCTTTCCGCCAGCTAGCCTCTCCCGCCAAGAGACCTCTCCGAAAAGGAAGTACTCCCTGTGCGTTCGCCTTTAAAATAAGAGTTCTGTTCTTCCTTCTCATTGGTTGTAAACCCAACTACGTGACTGCCTCGTCACTGCCTCTCTATACAGACCTCCAAGTCTTCTATGGTTGGTATTGAGATTAAGGGCGTGTGTCTCCAATGCTGGCTGTATCTTTGAACACACAGAGATCTACCTAGCTCTGCCTGCCGAGTGCTAGGATTAAAGGCGTGCACCACCACCGCCCTGGCTTTCGCTATGGCTTGCTGATAGCTCTGACCTCTAGGCAACTTTATTTATTAACATACAAATAAAATCACATTTCAGCACAAATAGAATACCACTATAGGGGGGATCTATGGCTGATATGTAAAGTTGAATTATATTGTAAAATAAAATAAAATAAATTCAAAAATAAATAAATAAATAAATAAATAAATAAATAAATAAATAAATAAATAAATAATAAAAGTCTCTGTGTGTTTACTTGGTTGGGTCTGAGTGGCTATGGGACTGGCGGGTAAGAGAGATTTGTCCTGACTGGGGGCCAGACAGGACCAGAAAAACTCCAGCTACATATGCAGGACAATTTCCTGAGGCTCAGAGCTATTCAATCATGTTTCTTTTCTCTTTATATAGCAAAGCGTAGGGAACATAGTAACTTGAGTCTGATCTCCCATCACCTGAGGAGTCCACTGTCCTGGTGTTCAGCAGGTACAGGTACTGGGAAAATTTTTATTATTATTTTTTCTCTTCTTGTGTTCATTTTGTCTCTTTTGAACATAAATTTTCCCCCATTTTAATTTTGTTATTATCAAGATGAAATATATATTCTAGGGAAAATTTGCAAGACATAGAACACAACAACAAAAAGATCTTTAAATAATTTCATTAATATATACATATATGTGTAGCATGAATCTTAAAAGTTCTAATTAATAAAAACAAACCTGAGCCAGTTATTGGGGTAAATGCTGGAAGGTCAGAGAAACAGAACAAGCCATAGCTATCTCACCTTGCTGGATCCTCAGACTGGAGGCCTCTGAGTCCTCATCCAGAATGGGTCTCAGGTGAACTGTGCTCCAAAGCCTGAATGCTTACCCAGGCCAAATGCTTACCCAGGCCAAATGCTTCTCCTAGTTTCTGGTCCTCACGCCTTATATACCTTTCTGCTTTCTACCACCACTCCCTGGGATTAAAGGCCCGCTTTCTGGGATTAAAGGCCTGTGTCACCATGCTTGGCTATATCCTTGAACACATGGATTTCTGTCTCTGGAATGCTAGGATTAAAGGCATGTGCTACCACTGCCTATCCTTTATGTTTAATATTGTGGCTGTTCTGTCTCTGACCCCAGATAAGTTTATTAAGGTACACAATATTTTGGGGAACACAATACCACCACATATATGTATGTATGTATGTATGTATGTATGTATGTATGTATGTATGTATATGTATATAGCTTTAATACTGTATAACATATACATTATTATCTAAAGAGGTGAACCATTTCTGGGGGCTATAAACTGGTAATTAATCTTGGTATAAAAAGTAATTTTAAACAGAGTTTATCAGGTATGAACCAGAAGGATGAAGTTGGAAATGTCAGGTCTTATCTGACTCTTACAAAAGTCTCTTTTCCCAGATTCAAAAATGAGAGAATTGTCACGGTTTTACAACTGATATTTCCCTCCATCAATCTTTTCTAAGCCAACTTAGAAGCTAAGATTAAGTTTTTAGGAATCCAGAAGCCTTCTTTTCTCTTTAACTTCAGTTTATTTCAAGGATGACTCCTAGAGAGCCTGTGACCAGCATAGTCATCTCACCCACATGTATTAGTCTTTCTGTACTGCTATAAAGAATAAATCAAACTAGGTACTAGAAAAGATGGACTATGGTCTGCTTCTGTGTTAGTAAGTGAAGAAGAGTCAGACTAAGAAAAAAAATAAACATTTTCCCTAAAAAAGATAAATAAAGGAATAGTTTCAGAAATCTACAAAGAAAGTGAAAAAGATTCTAAGAAAGGAGAAAATTAATGCACAACACAGAAACAAAAGCTGGACACAGCTGCAGCTACTAAGTATTTGGCTGGAGGAGGTGAGTTGCTTCCAAAGTATAAGTTAGAAGAAAGATGGACAGTACTGCCTCAGAACAAGCCTACAGCCTTCAGCAGCCTTAAATCCATCTGTGGGTTTGGTAATACAGTGATTGCTCCAGTAGACAAGACAGCAACAGAGAGAAATCCCATTTGTCAACGTTATGATTGGGAGAGCAGCTGCTGGGTGCCTTCTTGAGAGATAATGTATTGCTACCCTAGGGATATGAGGTCACAGAACAACAGATCAAGGAGCTTGAAGTTGACCTTCCATACCCTCTCGGAGCACGAAATCACAGAGAAGCAGTTGTGGCAAGCAGGAGTGCCCACATGACAAGGAAACTTTACAGGCAATACGAGGCAATCTTAGGTGGAAAAGTGCACAGGGAGACATAGTCTGCCCTTGGAAATAAGAACAGATCTCAGTAGCCGAGGATTTCCCTGGGTTTGATAGTTTGAGCCTGAGTCAAATGGGTTGATCAAACTCCAGAGCCACCTACCGGTCCTTTATTAATGTATATCATACCCAAAGCTACATCCCTCTATTGGAATGATTCATATTCAGGTCTTGAAAGTAGGAAGGTAGGTCCTTCCTTGTACCAACCTCAGACCTGTGGTTGCTTCACGTAACTATAATCTACTTGGGAGACACTTGTCAGCTAAAACTTCAGCCAACTCAGTGGGTCTGAGGAGTTATGAGAGGGGGAAAGACTGCCCAGCTCACAAACTGCAGAACTAGGTGTGGTCAGCAGAGCTCCCCATGCAATAGGAAGGAAAATAACTGCAGTGGAGATCCCTCCATTCTAGTGGATGTCAGACATTTTGTCTGAGGTAGACTCCACAACCTAAACCAAAGGAAAGGCTGTGCTCTGGAACTTCCTTGCCCCCACCATGAATATAACTTCGATGTTCCGGTTTTCAAGGACTCCAAAGAAGCTGCTACCACACTGTACTTCTGCTCCTTTTTTCCTTACCCCTTCTTTCCCTAGGTGCTTCTCCCGTTTTTGCTACACACTTAGAAGAGTTTCAGTTGTATTTCTAAAATGGTTTTACTATTCCCCCTTCATAGATTTACCTAATTTTATTTATGTATTATTCCAGGAATAGGTTGCTAAAGAAGATTCATTTGCCAATAACAACAACAAAAGCTTGGAAGAAATGTAGAAACCAGCGTATGCACAAACTATGAAATGTGAGCATCATGGAAAAGCAGTGCGAGTCCTCAAGGACAGAAGTAAGTAGAAGTCAAGTGAAGATTTCAACAGTTTTCTGGTAAATATGATCAATCGTGTGAGAGCATAAAAACAAGTGGATGACTTCATCCAGGAAAAACTGAAACTGATTAAATAAAAAGGACAGTGGGAAGGACCACAAGTTGTGGTGATATATTGTGTACCCCAATAAGGCCTGCCTGGGGATGAGAGGACAAAGCCAGTCGCTATATTAAACATAGAGGTCAGGCAGTGGTAGCACCTGCCTTTAATCCTAGCACTTGGGAGGCAGAGATCCACTTGATCTCTGTGAGTTCAAGGCCATACTGGGAACAGAACCAGGCATGGTGGCACATGCCTTTAATCCCAGCACCAGGAAGGAAGTAAGATGGCAGGGCACAGAAAGGTATATAAGGCTTGAGTAAACAGGAAGTCTCTCTCTTAAGGCTGAAGATTTCGTAGAGGTAAGATTGTGGCTGGCTTGTTCTGTTTCTCTGATCTTTCAGCTTACACCCTAATATCTAGCTCCGTTTTTTTTTTTTTTATTAATAAGACAGTTTAGCAATTCGTTTTTCAACAAGTAGTGTCCAGAAGGAGAAAGGACATCAGGATGGAGGACAAACTGTTAAAATACTATACTCAACATCAACAGGGTCAGACAGACAATGAGCATTTCTACAGAGTCTAAGAACTCTGATATATGATCAAAAGATCAAACTGAAGAGGTCATAAGAAGTAGGGCAGAATGCAGATAAATGGCAAAGTGAAGGTATAGAAAATCTGGTCAATGGCATTACAGCTGAACTTTTCCTGAAACCAGAGAAAGAACCAGGCATTTAAGCACAAGAGGCATTTAGAACCCCGTGAGTCTCTGTATAACATACAGCCAAGAGGCTAGTATTTCAAAGTAAAGAAACTGTGTTAAAAGTTGTAAGGGACAGATACCAACTAACCAACAAAGCCAGAAACATCAGAATATCATCAAATCTATGGCAATCAACTCCAAAAGACAGGAAAGCATGGTGGAATGATAGTTCATGTGTTGAAGGTATAACTGTCAACCAAAATTGCTATATCCATCAAACCTTTTTTTTTTTAAATTAAAGGAAAAATAACATTTTAAGAAAGTACAAACTAAAGCTGCTCTTGACCATCAAGCCAACACAACATACTTGAAGTGATATTATACACAGAGGAGGAAGGGAAACATTCTCAAATTAAAAATGACAACAGTGAGGAAAAATACATTTCATGAATGGAATTCATGAACAAAGGGGAGCTAGGAGTGAATCCATCATATTTCTCATAGCCAACCAGAAAACCACCAAAACTCATAGACAAGAAAGTAAAGAACAAATACTAATCCAGGCAGCCAGGAAAATAGCCAAAGAATTACCAGAATGAGCAAACATCTCAAACATTACATTTAATAATCACCTTAAATATAAATGGTCCCCAATTATCTATGAAGAGACACAGGCTTTCTTATCAGATTAAAATACAGGTCACAGGCCTGACATAATTATGCCAGTCAACATTCCAGAATGGAGGAGAGAGGATGGAACTCGGGAGCCTCTACGCGTATCTGAAGAGTTGTTGACAGTTGATGGCTTTTGGAGAAGAGTCAGTCAGTTTTCTTTAAGGTGTGTCCCCTAGTAGGTTAGTGTGCTCCCATGGATGGCCTCATGTCTATCAGTGTATGGGTGGCGGTAGTTGGACATGGTCATAAAATAACAACAAAAATGACAAAAACATAGGAAGTGTGTGAATGAGGATTAATCTGGGAGGAGTTCAGGAGTATGAGTGAATATGATCAAAATATACTGTCTGTGGTTATGAAATTCTCATAGAATTACAAAAATTATATTTTTAAAAACAAACAACAAGCAAGGAAAAAAAAAACTAGATCCAAGTATTTGTTGCCATCAAAATACATACCTCTTTGCTAAAGTCACTAACAGAATGAGAGTTAAAAGACGAAAGACAGAAAACAATCTTTCAAGTAAACAAAAACTTAAAATAAGTTGCTTGATGTAGTTATTGTAATGTCTGATATAGTAGAGTTTAAATCAAAATTAGTCAGATGAGATAAAATATATTACTAAATATTAATTAAGTAAATTCATGAAGAAGATTTTTTTCAAATATATGAATCATACATTATGGCTTCCAATTCATAAAAAAAGTAAATGTACATCAATTGCCAGATAGGTTCTAAAACTGTAGCCATCGATGATTTTAACATTGATCTAAAAGATAAAGAATATATATAAATTAAAAATAGAATTATGTATGACCCAGCTATATGACTCCATACTTGAAGAACTTTAAATCAACAACATATCAGAGATGCATGAAAAAGCATGTTTATTCCTGCATGATTTACAATATCTATTATGACCAGCAACAGCAAATATAGTACATATACGCAGTGAAATTTTAGGCAGCTCTTAAAAAAAACAAAAACCAAAAACCAAAGTTATGAACTTTCTGGGAAAACGAACGGAACTGAAAATCATTATATTAAGTGAACTAAGCCAGGCTCAGAAAGATAAATCCTGAACATTTTTGTTTATATGTGGAGCCTATACTTAAAATCATGCATGTGTGTATTTATATGTATCTGTACTTACATTAGTCTGTGTGTAGTGTATACAACTAAAACAGGGATCATAAAAGGGGAGGAAGCATTTCTAAGAAAGAGGAGATAAAGACAGTAATGGAGTATGTGAGACAACTGCAGGAAGGGAAACTACCAGGGGAGGACAACAGAGCAGTGGGGAGGACAACAGAGCAGTGGGGAGGACAACAGAACAGTGGGGAGGGGGCCTGTGCATGGGCCACAGGAAAGGTGGTGCTGGGCAATACAACAAGGACAAGGTATACAGGAGCTTAAGGGAGAATGGGAAACTGGGCTTGTCCCTTATAAAGGGATAGAGTCTATCACAGTGACACACACGGCAGCAGGAGTTTGAAGTGGCTGGTCACCTTGCTTGTTCAGTAGGGGAAAGGAGAGAGACACACTTGTGCTGAACTCCCTCTCTTTTATTCAGTCTCAGACCCCAGCCCTTGGACGGCTCCATTTGCATTTAAATCTTTCTGGAAATGTCCTCAGAGGCACACCCAGAGGTATGTTTCTATGGTGATTCTACGTCCAGTCAAGCTGATAAAGAGTAGTCATGATGGCAGAGTTTCTTCCTCAAAGCCCATCCTTCGGAAGCAATAAGGAGCTGTAGGAGATGGCCAGGAAAAATTCCTCCTGGCATCTAAAACTATCGCAAAGCTTTTCTTGCAGTACTGGGGAAGCTTTCCTCAGAGTCATCGAGACATGTCATGCTCTGGGTAGTTCCCTGTGGCCACTGACTTGTGAGCGTGCATGCTCAGTTCCATTGTGTCAGGAGGAAAAGATTCTGCTTGTCATCTGTACTCAGAGCACTACATGGATCAAGTAGGGGTTATGACCACATCTGAAATCATGCTCAACCTGTTTTCCTCCTCCTTTGTCTTGTTTGCCTTCTATTGGCTTCTCCAGGAGCATGCCATTAGCAACTTCATCTCATGTAGTGATTCTCAAGAACCTACTCTAGGACAGGTGGTTAGGAGGGAACAAGAGAAACTGGCATAGAAATCAGCCTAGCTTTGCATGTGGCCCTGCATACATGCATCACATTATTCCTGCTGTTCATAAATAGGACACTTGTACTTATCTCCTAAGTCTTTGACTACCCAGAACAAGAGTAAATGAACAAAGTAACTTTTCAGGGAGGTGAAAAGTACTTCCTACTAATTTTTGAAGCACATTTAATGAAGCACCTATATATTTAAAAAGCAATGAATTTTTACTTTTCCTTTTTTTGTTTTTAATTCATACCATTTTAAAGTTGTTCTCTGTGTTAAACTTTACTGATCTGTTTTTACAAGAATGGTGGGACATACAAAATACCAAGTTTATGTGTAGATTAAAAATAATAGCAATATTATTAAAGTAAAAAGTTATTAAGCTTGGATTGCCTTAGGTCACAGCATTCAGAACTGTAACAGTGAACATGAAAATTAGACTGAGGGAGAGAAAATTACATTATTTTTTCAGGAGCAGAGAAAAGCCACCACCCAGGAAGATGAGATTGAAACTGACTTCTGCTAGAACAGTCCCAATTAACTATCCCCATTTAAATACACCCAGAAAATTCTTAAGAACATTACACTATAAATAAGATGTTTCAATTAGAGCCCAGGAAAAGTGAGAAGATAATGGAAGCAAGGAGCAGACTTAATCACAGCCTCTGTGCCTCCCCTCCCATCCTCCTTAGTATTTTGCATGTCAAGATATGAAAGGGATAAAACGGAGTTGAGGTCAAGATTTTATTTTAGTTTAAAATTAATAGTCCTGTAACTGTTAATTCAAACTGAGATTAGAATTGTTATCTGCTGGGTGCTGCTGTTCCAAATGGCAGGTACCTGAGCTGTTACTCTTACATGAGACATATTCCTTGAGTCAGGACTTTCCTTGATCCTGTTTCCTTTTAAAGCTGATATAAATGCCGCAAGTCCTTATGTCCCCCACTTCTTGAGAGCTGAGAACTGGCTCTTTTTTATTCCCCTTGGGTTAGTCAGCTTCCCATTGTGTGACAGAATTCAAGGCAAACAAACTCAAAGGAAGAAAGATTCACTTTAGCTCCTGTTTTTGGTCCGTGGTCACTGGGCTCTGTTGTTTCTAGGCCTGTGATAAGGCAGAGCATCATGATGGGGCCCATGCAGTTGACCACAGCTGTTTACCTCATAATGGCCAGGAAGTAGAAAAATAGCTGGCAAGGGAGGCTTCAGGAATAAAATGTAACTTCCAAGGCATCGATGTCCTCACTAGCCTGATGCCTGGACCTAGACCTGCTCTCCTAAAGTTTCCACCAATTTCCAAAAGCCCATTAAGTTATGAATCAACAAGTTGACTAATCCATTGGTAATGATAATGTCAGAGCCTACACAGTGTAGTTGCCCCTGAAATGCTCCATCTATATTCAGGAACAAACCTTTAACAAATGAATTCTGGGGGGAAAATTAAGATCTAAACCTTAATCCTCATCAACTATTTCTAGTATTATTCATCAATGTTGTAGATAAAAACCCAGAGGAACTTGGATTGATATGGAATATGGGAAGACAAGAGTAGCATCACCGAAAACCTTCTACAGAACTTTCTGTTTAGCTAGGAGACAAATGATATTCTTTAGGACAGCAGCTCTTAACCTGTGAGTCTCAATCACTTTTTGGGTGCACGTGTTTTACAAGCCTTTCACAAGGGTTGCCTAAGACCATCGGAAAACACATATATTTACATCATGATTAATAGCAGTAGCAAAATTACAGTTATGAAGTAGCAACGAAAATAATTTTATGGTTGGCAGTCACCACAACACGAGGAACTGTATTAATGGGTCACGGCTTTAGGAAAGTTGAGAACCACTGCTTGAGGCCCTTAGCCCTCTCTCAGTCGAGCTTATAATTTAGTACATAGAAAGGAATAGTCACAAGACAGTGGATTTTGGCATAGTTTGAAAAACAAAGTTCATGAAATAATAGAATACCATGAAAACTCTGAAGGCGTCATCATCAGTACTCACTTACTTGGTAGCAACAGCCTAGAATTTCAGGGTAAGTAGTATTCTGAAGCCATATTTGACATCTGATCTGGAAAGAGTTGGGTAATTAGCAGTATGCACTGTGGGCAGGGTGGTTGGTGTATAAGCCTGGCTGGACGTGGTATTTCCTTTGGTCCTTAAAGTATAGGTTAGTTTTGAACATGGAAATTTTTAAGTGAAAAGAGTAGTGTAGCTAGTATGAAAAACAAATTTTCAATCTGAACAAGGCAGAGTGTTAGTAAAGCAAATGATTTAAAAAAAAATACAAGACTCTGGGGCTGCTGAAAATCGGGGGGGGGGGATGTATAATTGATGTGACAAGAGCTGGTCTTTGAAGAATCTCCTGACTCAGCAAATGTGCTATGGGGGAGGTGTGGCTTTGGGATGTTGTACTTACTGGTAATAAGGAGAAAACTGGGTTGGGTTTGGAAGCAAAAAGAATAAACTTAGAGAAATAACAGGCCCTAGAATTACAATCCTTAATGAACCCATGAAGAAATGCAGCAGCCTCCCAGCATGTAGGGAGCAGATGTGCTGTCTTTTGCACAGTGAGAGGGCAAATGGGAAAGGTAGGCCTAAGGGTAAAGTAATAAATATTGTATTTGTTTATCTTTTTCTTTCGGGAAAGATCTCCATGCAATTCTTTGAGGCAAAGAAATTACAAAACAAAACATAAGCAAAAACACAAAAACAACCAAACAACAACAACAGAAACACAACCTCACGGGTTTTCCTGTGGGAGCTCCATAGGACAGTGGTCCTTGAATTGTGGCCACTGGACCAGCAGCATCAACAGGAGGAGGAGGCTGAGACCTGTGCACTTTATCTGATCTTGTCCCTTACCAATGAATCTGAGATTCTAACTTTCCGTTTTGATGGAGTCTAGCCATCTGCTGGAAGCCTCCAGATGATTCGGAGTCTCACTAAAGTTTGACAGCCACTGCTTTCACAAACTATTTCTTAAACTTCGATATGTGTCAGTTACCTTGAGATCTTGGGGAGGCCAGACTCTGGGTCCCCCTGCATCGACACAGTGGATCAGGGTTGGGCCCTGTGAATGTGTGTGCTTCTGTAGCTCTCAGGTAATGCAAATGTGGGTACTCTGAGCTTCACACTTGGAAAAGACACCATTGAAGACTTTGAATTATGACCGCTGATTTGATGACCTACATCTTATAGAAAGCAGAAACTTCTTACCACATTTGCTGAGGAGCCTCACACATTGCATTTGACCATTTGGTGCTGCTGCTGAGGAGGAAATGGCAATAAAGAAGATAGGCTCTGATTTGTAATTAGCATTGGGTGAATAATGACTGGCTCATGATTCTGTGGAAATGGGTATTGTATGGGAAACTAAAGATAATGAATAGTCCCCAATTAGGAAGCTCCAACAGAGATGAGTCCGTACTCAATGCTCATGATCTCTGAGTTTTCACACCCAGCTTTGAAATAGAGGAGAAAACTTCTGTGGGAAAGTAATGTGGTTAGGGTGGACCATTGACAGTAAATGCAATGGTGTGGAGCTAACCAGCTGCCTTCTCACTTGCAGTCTGCAAATATGTAACAAGGAACATGGGCATTAACATAAACTTGTGAAATTACTTTTCTTCTTACTCAAGCACTCCTTAAATAGCCATGTGAGCAATAAAGAAAGGCCTGCTTTAATGGGTTAGATACCAACCTTAGCAAAGTTTTGTTACTTACTGAAACTTAGGATGTGAAGAGGAAGAGGAAGAAAGAAGAAGGAGGAGGAGAAAGAATCTTATTGCCTTTGTAAGATGAAACCCTGCTGCTCTTTCCCTTTTATCACTTGATGTTGAAAAAGAGGGACTTCCATGGCATCCTCAATTTTTCTTAATCTACTTTTATTTAATAATATTCATATTTGCTTGTACTCAGACCAGTCAGGAAGTAAGGCAAATTCCTATCTGTTGGAGACACTTCTGCTTCTGAGTTTTGTTATTTAATTTTCTGTAGTTTTTCACTCTTTTGGCTCTTTGGGGGCCTACCACCCAGCTCCCAAATTAATCAGATGGAGTTTTATTCTTTCTTATGAATGCCCAGCCTTAGCTTGGCTTATTTCTAGCCAGCTTTTCTTAACTTGAATTATCCTATCTATCTTTTACCTCTGGGTTTTTATCTTCTCTATTTCTGTTTAACTTTCTTCTTACTTTGTGGCTTGCTGGGTAGTTAGGTAGCTGGCCCCTGATGTCCTCCTCTCCTCCTTTTCTTGTGCCTCAATCTTCCCAGATTTCTCCTGTTTATTCTCTCTGCCTGCCAGCCCTGCCTATCCTTTTTCTTGCCTTGCTATTGGCCGTTCAGATCTTTATTAGACCAATCAGGTGTTTTAGACAAGCAAAGTAACACAGCTTCACAGAGTTAAACAAATGCAACACATCTTTGCAACATTAAACAGATGTTACACAGCATAAACAAATGTAACACATCTTCAACTAATATTCCACAACATTTCTTGCTGGAACAAAATATCTGATCAATGTTATAAAGATATATATATATATATATATGTGTGTGTGTGTGTGTGTGTGTGTGTACACACATGCATATATATCTGCACACACACACATATATGTACACACATATATACATATATCTGCACATGTATATGTATATATATACACACATACACACATATATGTGGGTGTATATATATTTCCATATATATAATATATGTATACACACACACATATGGAAAGAAAGTTTTGCTGGCTTATAGTTTGAAGATACAGTCCATCATGGTAGGAAGACATGGATGGGAAAGACACTGTAGCTGTAGTGGCAAGAGCAGCTGGTCACAATGCATTTACAGTCAAGAAAGAATTAAAGATGAATGTTAGTATTTGACTTACCTTTCCATTTTGCTTTTTATTAATCTAGGACCTTGGCACACAGGATGATGCCATTCATATTCAAGGCATGCCTTGCATCCTCAGTTAAACTTTTTTGTATATATTGTCACAGATACTTTCAGAGACATGTCTCTCAGGTTTGCTAGGTGATTTCTGAACCCAGTCAAGCTGACAACAAAGATTAACCATCATACTAGTTCTTCATAGGGAGAAAAGCACAGTGAACGTTTCAAGTTTGATAAACCAATGGGGAAGATTTACACATCACACCAACATCCATCCGAGACCCAATTTCCTCATTTGTACAATATGAATAATCACATTTCATGGGATATGCCTGTGACTTAGGAAAAAGCAATAGTTGTTGGTCATTATGTTTAATAATTTAATAATGTTAATTAATGGTGGTGATTCTTATGTTTATTTTCTATAGTGATAAATAAATTGTTGAAAGAACTCTGTGGATTTTAAATCAATATGTAATTTTGAGAAATACTGTTATATAGCATGAACTATATAGTAGTATATATAATTAAGAGAAAGAATAATTCAGTGAATATAGTGGGCCAAATTCTGATGCCCTGTGCCCTCCAAAATATGTCTACCTCTTAATCTCTGGAACCTGTGGGTGGGACTTAGAGCAACAGTCATTGTAGGTCTAATTAGCGAACCTGAGATGAAACCATCCTGTATCATCTCTGTGAATTCTATGTCGAATAATAATTTCCCTTCTATAAAAAACACAAAGTAGAAGACAGACCCAGAGGCCTCATAAATACAGAGGCAGAGGAAAGAGTGTCATGGGCATTTGCGAAGGAAGCGAAGTTCAGCTGACAACCACAGGACCTGAAGAGGCTGGGGAGGACTTCTTCATCCAGCATGTGGAGGGACCTTCAAACCACAAGAGAATAAAGAAAAAAGAATCTGCAGCTTTAAGCCACTCCATTTCTGGAAGTTTGTTACATCAGTCACAGGAAACCAATACGGTAAGTACAAGAAACTAGGAACAGTTTGTTTCCTTTCCAGGGAATTAGGATCTGGAACACAGACAAATCTTTCAAGTAGGTGAAATTTGTTTTTGGCATATTTCCATCTCCCTAGGTATAGTGGTGAGAAGGCAGACAAGATTTCTTTTCAACTCCTTCCCAGCCCTCTTTTTTTTTCCCCCGTCAGCATCTGTACTCTGTATTTTTACTTAACCTCTGTCAACTCTTACCAAAAACTGGCCCCAAGTTCTACTCTTGAAAGTAGAAGAAAAGTTTTGAATAAGTCAGAGGTAGTGCATGCCATGCCTGAATATCTGTCTTAGGCTGATGTCTTAGAAGCAGACAGAAAGATTTTTATTTTTGCCTAAGTAATTTCTTGGGAGAACAATTTAGGAGGAAGGCAGAGTGGGGGAGAGAACGATAGTAAAAGATGTGTCATGTGAAGTCTAATCAATTTGAAGTCTGATTCCACTCAAGATGAATGGCTTAGTTTTTTTTTCTAATAGAAAAGCCTCTTCTTCTTCTTCTTCTTCTTCTTCTTCTTCTTCTTCTTCTTCTTC
>CABHPR010157140.1:0-10860 GCA_902168415.1 Peromyscus melanophrys | reverse complement strand
TCTTCTTCTTCTTCTTCTTCTTCTTCTTCTTCTTCTTCTTCTTCTTCTTCCTCCTCCTTCTCCTTCTTCCTCTTTCTCCTCCTCCTCCTCCTCTTCTTCCTCCTCCTCCTTCTTCTATAACCAACAAGATCTAGAGGAAAGTATCACAAGTTCTCATGTACCATCTTCCTGACTGTTAGCTCCTGCACCAAGGTGGCACTTTGCTACAACTGGTGCCCTTAACTGTCACATCATTATCACCAGAAGTCCATAGCGTACAGCTTGGTTTTCTGTTGATATTGTATATAAGAAGTTTTGGTGAATATACAATGACATTTGAGTTTACCATTACGATATCCTTCAGAGTGTTTTCACTGCATTAACCCCTGGGTTCTGCTCACCTGTCTTCCTTTTTCCTGTCTTCCAGGAAGCACTGATCTTTTCTACTGTTTCCATAGTTCTGTCCTTTAAAAATATGACATGGTTGGAATTATACAGCATGACTCCTTTTTTTTTAAATTTTATTTTATAATTTAATTTAGTTTTACATATCAGCCACGGATTCTCTTGTCCTCCCCCCTCCTGCCCCCGCCTTTTTTCCACTTAAAATACACATTTAATGTATTTACAAATCTTTTGATGGCCTTATAGATCATTTATTTTTAATATCAAATAACATTCTTTTGCCAGGACATATCAAATTTATCTATTGGTATGCTGTAGGACATTTTTGGCTGTTTTCAAGTTTGAGTAATTATGAATAGTTCTGCAATGAATAAACATACATGGGTAGTTTTGTGTATGCATAAAGCTTTCAATTCACTTAGACAAATACTTAGGATTTGTCTGTTAAATATGGTAATGATAGCCTGAACAGCCTGTTAACTCAGGTCTCCTAGAAGATTTGTTCTATTGTTACCTGACTGGGGAGATTTTCTCATTTCCATAATACTGGTATAATCAATTGTCCATATTTGAGTTTACCTGTATGAGACTCTGAATATTTTATCTAAAGGACTAACAGTGAAAATTGACTGACCAAATAATATAGGAAACAAACAAATAATAGCTGTACTGTGTGTCTGGATGAATATTTGAAATCTAAAAATCTAAAAACAACCTGTTGTTTACATAGAACATTAACAACATTAATACTTTTTCTTAAAGTCACAGGATAACTCCTCAGGTAGTCCAGAGAGAATGAGTGACATCCTGGGAAAATAAGTAGCAATCCTGAGGGAATAAGTGACATCATTCTACTTTATCATTGAGAATCATTAGTTGAGCATGTATTATTAAGTAGGCAGTGACTAGTTGTCTCAGACACAGTAGATGTTTATTTATTTATTTATTTATTATTTTAAAAAATTATTAATTTTACATACCAACCACAGATTTCTCCTCTCATCCCCCCTCCCACTTCCCCCACACCTGCCTGACTCCACCCTCACCACTCATCCCTTCCTCCAAAAGGGTAAGTTCTCCCATGGAAGGACAACAAAGCCTGGTACATTCAACTGAGGCAGGACACAGCCCCTCCCCACTGCCTCAAGGGTGAGCGAGGTGTCCAACCATAGGTATTGTGATCTAGAAAGCCAGTTCATGCACCAGGGATAGATCCTGATCACACTGTCAGGGGCCCTTCAAACAGACCCATATGCAGAGGGTCTAGTCCGGTCCCATGCAGGTTCCACAGCTGTTGGTCTAAAGTTCATGAGTTCCTATGAGCTCGTTTCAGTTGTCTCTGTAGATTTCTCCATCATTATTTTGACCCCCCCCTTGCTCATATAATCCCTCTTCTCTCTCTTCAACTGGACTCCCAGAGCTTGGCCTGGCACTTGGGTGTAGATTTCTGCATCTGCTGCCATCAGTTACTAGACGAAGGCTCTATGATGACAGTTGGGATATTCACCAATCTCATTGCCAGGGCAGGCCAGTTCAGATACCCTCACAATGATTGCTAGTAGTCTAATCTGGGGTCATCCTTGTGGATTCCTGGGAATTTCCCTAGCACCAGGTTTCTCCCTTACCCCATAAATGTCTCCCCCTATCAAGATATCTCTTTCATTGCTCTCCTACTCCATCCCTTCCCCAGCTCAACCATCCCATTCCCTTATGTTCTCATCCCCCATCCCCTCCCCTCTATTGCCCCCCCCAAATCCCCAGCTTACTCATGGAAATCTCTGTTTCTTCTTCCCAAGGTGAACCGTACATCCCTCTTAGGATCCTCCTTGTTTCCTAATTTCTCTGGAGCTGTTTGTTATAAGTAAGTACATACCATTTTTGTCGTTCTGAGTCTGGGCTACCTCATTCAGGATGATATTTTCTAGTTCCGTCTACTTGCCTGCAGCCTGCAATATTTCATGATGTCATTTTTTTTTTGCAGCTGAGTAATACTTTGTTGTTTATATGCAACACATTTTCTTTAGCCATTCTTCAGTTGAGGGGCATCAAGGTTGCTTCCAGGTTCTGGATATTACAAATAATGCTGCTATGAACATAGTTGAGCATGTGTCCTTGTGGTATGATTGAGCATTCCTTGGGTATATGCCCAAGAGTGGTATCATTGGGTCTTGAGGTAGATTGATTGCCTATTTTCTGAGAAACCTCCATACTGATTTCCAGAGTGGCTGTACAAGTTTACATTCCCACCAACAGTAGAGGAGTTTCCCCTAGATCCACATCCTCTCCAACATAAGCTGTCATCAGTGTTTTTGATCTTAGCCATTCTGACAGGTGTAAGATGGTATCTCAGAGTAATTTTGATTTGCATTTCCCTACTAAGGATGTTGAGCAATTCCTTAAATGTTTTTTGGCCATTTGGAATTCTTCTGTTGAGAATTCTCTGTTTAGATCTGTAGCCCATTTTTTAATGGGATTGTTTGGTATGTTGCTGTCTAGTTTCCTGAGTGTGTGTGTGTGTGTGTGTATATACATATATATATATGAGATCAGACCTCTGTCAGATGTGGGGTTGGTGAAGATCTTTTCCCATTCTGTAGGCTGTTGTTTTCTCTTATTTACCATGACCTTTGCCTTACAGAAGCTTCTTACTTTCAGGAGGTCCCATTTATTAATTGTTGCTCTCAGTGTCTGTGCTGGTGTTATATTTAGTGAGTGGTCTCACATGACAATGCGTTCTAGGCTACTTCCTACTTTCTCATCTGACAGGTTCAATATAGCTGGAATTATGTTGAGGTCTTTGATCCACTTGGACTTGAGTTTTGTGCATGGTGATAGATAGGGATCTATTTGCAGTCTTCTACATGTTGACATCCAGTTATGCCAGCACCATTTGTTGAAGATGCTTTCTATATTTTCCATTGTACAGTTTTGGCTTCATTGTCAAAAATCAGGTGTTCATAGGTGTGTGGATTAATGTCAGGATCTTCAATTCAATTCCATTAGTCCACATGTTGGTTTTTATGCTGATACCAAACTGTTTTTATTACTATAGCTCTATAGTAGGGCTTGAAGTCAGGGATGGTGATGCCTCCAGAAGTTGATTTATTGTAAAGGATTGTTTTAGATATCCTAGGTTTTCTGTTTTTCCATATGAAGTTGAGTATTGTTCTTTGGAGGTCTGTGTGGGATTTTGATAGGGACTGCACTGAATCTGTAGATTGATTTTGGTGAGATTGCCATTTTTATTATGTTGGTTCTACCTATCCATGAACGTGGGAGATCTTTCCATTTTCTGATATCTTCTTCAATTTCTTTCTTCAAAGACTTAAAGTTCTTGTCATACAGGTCTTTCACTTGTTTGGCTAGAGTTACCCCAAGGTATTTTATATTATTTGTGATTATTTTAAAGGGTGATGTTCCTCTGATTTCTTTCTCAGCCCATTTATCACTTGTGTGTAGGAGGGCTACTGATTTTTTGAGTTAATCTTGTATCCTGCCACATTACTGAAGGTGTTTATCAATTGTAGGAGTTCCCTGTAGAATTTTGGGGGTCACTTATGTAGACTATCATATCATCTGCAAATAGCAAAAGTTTAACTTTCCTCTTTGCAGCTTGTATCCCCTTGATCTCCTTTTGTTGTCTTATGGCTCCAGCTAGAACTCTGAGTACTATATCGAATAGATATGGGGAGAGTGGACAGCCTTATCTTGTTCCTGATTTTAGTACAATCGATTTGAGTTTTTCTCTGTTAATTTGATGTTGGCTGTCAGCTTGCTGTAAATTGCCTTTATTATGTTTAGATATATTCCTTTTATTCCTGATCTCTCCAAGACCTTTTTCATGAAGGGGTGTTCAATTTTGTCAAAGGCTTTTTCAGCATCTAATGAGATGATCATGTTTTTTTTTTCTTTCAGTTTATATGATGGATTACATTGACAGATTTCCACATGTTGAACCATGGGTATGTTGTACATTCATTTTCATTGAATTCTAAGAAGTCTTTAATTTCTTTCTTTATTTCTTCCTTGACCCAATGGTGACTCAGTTGAGCATTATTCAGTTTCCCTGAGTTTGTAGGCTTTCTGAAATTTGTGTTGTTGTTGAATTCTAACTTTAAGGCAAGGTGGTCCAATAAAATACAGGAGGTATCTGCTGAGATTTACTTTGTGACTGAGTATGTGGTCAGTTTTAGAGAAGGTTCCATGGGGTGCTGAGAAGAAGGTATATTTTTTTGTGTTTGAGTGGAATGTTCTGTAGATGTCTATTAAGTCTATTTGAGTCATAACATCTCTTAGTTCCCTTGCTTCTCTGTTAAGTTTCTGTCTGGCAGACCTATCCATTGGTGAAAGTGGGTTGTTGAAGTCTCCCACTATTAGTGCGTGGGATTTGATGTGTGATTTAAACTTTAGTAATGTTTCATTTACATATGCGGGTGCCCTTGTATTTTGGGGCATAAATGTTCAGAATTGAGACTTCATCTTGATGGATTCTTCCTGTGATGAATATGTAATATCCTTCTTGATCTCTTTTGATTAATTTTAGTTTGAAGTCTATTTTGTTAGGTATTAGGATAGCTACACCAGCTTGCTTCTTAAGTCCATTTGACTGGAAAGACTTTTCCCAGCTCTTTGCTCTGAGATAGTGTCTGTCTTTGAGTTTGAGGTGTGTTTCTTGTATACAGCAGGATAGATCCTGTTTTCGCATCCGTTCTGTTAGCCTGTGTCTTTTTATAGGCAAATTGAGTCCATTGATATTAAAGGATATTAATGACCAGTGATTGTTAATTCCTGTTATTTTTTGGTGGTAGTGTTGTGAGTTTCCCTTATTTGGTATTTGTTGGTGTGGGATTATCTATTGCCTGTGTTTTCATGGGTGCATCTAATCCTTGGGTTGGATTTTTCCTTCTAGTGCTTTCTTTCTGTAGGGCTGGATTTGTGGATAGATATTGTTTAAATCTGGTTTTATCATGGAATATCTTGTTTACTCCATCTATGGTAATTGAAAGTTTTGCTAGGTATAATAGTCTGGGCTGGCTTCCATGGTCTCTTAGTGTCTGCATAACATCTGTCCAGGACCTTCTGGCTTTTAGAGTCCCCATTGAGAAGTCAGGTGTTATTCTAATGGGTCTACCTTTATATGTTACTTGGTCTTTTTCCTTTGCAGCTCTTAATGTTTTTTTTCTTTATTCTGTGTGTTTAATGGTTTGATTATTCTGTGGGCAAGGGGACTTTTTTTTTGATCCAGTCTATTTGGTGTTCTGTAAGCTTCTTGTATCTTCGTAGGCATTTCCTTCTTTAGGTTGGGAAAGTTTTCTTCTATGGTTTTGTTGAGTATATTCTCTGCACCTGTAAGCTGGTAGTCTTCTATTTCTTATATTCCTATTATTCTTAGGTTTGGTCTTTTCATGGTGTCCCAGATTTCCTGGACATTTTGGTTCATGACTTTGTTGGCTTTAGTGTTTTCTTTGACTGATGAATCTGTTTCCTCTATTGTATCTTCAATGCCAGAGATTCTCCCTTCCATCTCTTGCATTCTGTTGGTTATGCTTGCATCTGTAGTTCCTGTTTGTTAGATTCTCCATTTACAGCATTCTCTTGGTTTGTACCTTCTTTATTACCTCTGTTTCAGTTTTCAAGTCTTGAACTGTTTTCTTCACCTGTTTGATTTTTTTCTTGGTTTTTTTTGGCTTTCTTTAAGGGTTTTATTAATTTCTTCCAATTTTTTTGTTTGTCTTTTCCTCGATTTCTTTAAGGGAATTTTTCATTTCCTCTTTAATGGCTTCTATCATTTTCTTAAAGTCATTTTTAAGGTAATTTTCTTCTACATTGAGATGTTCAGGTTTTGCTGATGTAGAACCACTAGGTTCTGGTGGTGCCATATTGTTCTTTCTGTTGTTAAATGTATTATTGCACTGGCATCTACCCATCTCTTCCTCCAATAGGTATAAATGGTGTCTATGTCTCAGGGAGCCACTCTTGGTCCAATTGACACTCTTGGTCCAATAGGAGCTCTTGATTCAATAGGAGCTTTTGGTCCAATCCAAGCTGGCAGAGTCTGTGTCTCAGGGAGTAGATGCAGTCTCGGTGGATGGTTGAGTTTGGAATATGGAATGAGGCTTGTCAGTTACAGGGTCTGGTGTGTGTGGGGTGATAGTCAGGCCTGCCTGCAGGAGTCCTGCCTGCTGGCCTGCACCTGCAAATGGGTAGGGTTATGGGTACATGGGTTGTGCCCCTGGGTCTAATGCCTAGAGGCTAGGGTGATCGGCTAGGAGAGCAAAGACTCATCTCTTGGTCCAATTGGAGCTGGCAGAGTCTGTGTCTTAGGGAGCAGTTGTGGTCTCGGAGGATGGGTGGGTTTCTAAAATGGATTTCTTAATAAATACTCATGAACTTTAGACCAACAGCTTGTGGAGCTTCCATGGGACTGGTTTAGGCCCTCTGCATAAGCGAGACAGTTGTGTAGCTTGATCTGCTTAAGGTGCTCCCTGGCAGTAGGATCAGGATCAATCCCCAGTGCATGAGTGGGCTTTTTGGAGCCCACAACCTATGGTGGGACACCTTGCACAGCCTTGATGCAGGGGGAGGGGCTTGAACCTGCCTCAACTGAGTGTACCAGGCTCTGTTGATTCCCCATTGGAGGTCTTACCTTGTCAGAGGGGGAATGGGGGGTGGGTTGAGGGGGAAGGCTGGAGGGTGGGAGGAGGGCAGAGAGGGGGATCTCTGGTTGATATGTAAAATGAATAAAACAATTCTTTGTAAAAATAATAAAAAAATACCACATTTGAAACTCACAGTTTTTTTAAACAATAGTAAAGTTTAAAACACAATTTGATTATAGTATTATTTCTTTATCTCTTTTTCAGTTAACTGAAGATGTGACAAAAGTCAGTTTCCAAGTGGCACATTTGTTAGCCAAGTCATAAAGGCTATTTACAGAATTAAATCATGTTTGCAGAAATAGATAAAAAAGAACATGATCTTTAAAAGCTATGGTCTTTGAGTTAGAATGGGTTTTGTACTTTGGAAACAACAGGAGGAAAACCTACAGCCAACTTAAAAAGGAGTATTTCACATGGTTTTACTTGGCTCCTGATGAGTTGACAGATGTTATCAGCACTACTCATTTGAGTCTGTTTGTGAAATCAGTGCTGAAATTGTAATAACTGAGTAAGTAGCTTCTGTGAAAAACCTAGCCAACTCAGCCAAAAGGGGAAGATCCTGTCTCCACAAATCCTCAGACTCAATGCCTCTGAGTCCTTTGTGGACAGGGATATTAGGTGTTTATAGAGACCCAACAGCCTAGTTGGAGTATCAACCTGAGACAGTAATTCTATTAATTAGCTAACTGAATGCTGAAACAAGAAATCTGAAGGTGACTAGATCAGTTCAACATTCCTAACTAGAACTTAGGAGACAGACTTTCCCTTGGGAGTTAACACAATTTGGAAGGAAGGGGGTGTAGTAGAAGACTACAAATGAGGAAGTTACATAATCAAATTTAGAGTTTGGATTGTGAGGACAGCACTCTGTGGTAACAATGGGAGTGGAACAGACAGGGTTCAGAGTAAGCTAACACAGCTCCTAGGCATCCAATAACTGTTACAGGTCTACAATGGTAGCTTTGTCCATGTAACAAGAGACGGGGGTATTCAAGAGGTATTTAAGAGACAATATATACAAAGGTGGTAGCAGATTAACTATCAAGTTGAGATAGATGTTAGCATTCAAATAACATGTAGTTCTCTAGTTTTTCTGGTGGGAAGAATTAGATATGAAAAGAAGACACTTGTGAAGGAAGACTTCAAGTGACGAGAAGTTAGAATAGGTTACAAACTTAAGTCAATTTGACTTTGATAGGTCTTTGAGTGATATGGTGGAGGTAGACCTTATGGAAAAGTTCATAGCCAAAAATTGAATTTAATGATGAATTTGTGTACAGAAACTATCAGAAACCACAACATGGATGGAAATGCATGAAGATAATAGCAGGTGCTATATCTTCAGAAATTCAGATTCTTAATGCTCGTTGAATAAGGATGATCCTACAAATGAGACCAAAAGGGAGAGAAGAGGGTGAGGTAGTGGCCCAGGGACATGTACTACCATGGAATTCAAAAGGACTGAACTGTCAGAAAGGAGTGTTTAAGTCTGATGATGATGAAAAGTCAAATACATAAGCCCTGAAATGTGTTCCTTGATTTTAAAGACATGGAAGTTGATTGAGTGATAGGATGAAAAGATAGACTAAATTATACTGGGAAGTGGAATGAGCAAGTGCAGCTGAATACAGAAATGCCTGTTGAAAAGCTTTAGCATGAAAATGTTTGAAATATTTACATTAATAGTAAATAATTGTGAGCACCTGCCAAACATCAGCTCTTAACTCAGCATTGGGGGTAGAGGGTACAAAGCTGCTATCTATACCCTATGGAAAAAATGTAATTTAGTTTGGGGGGAAAGATAATTGCTCCTGATGGGGATATAGAATAAAGGCATGGAGAGATCAGAGAATTCACTGATCCTTGGCTGCACTGCGAGTCTATCATCATACTTATACAGATGACCCCATGGAATAGATAGTTAATTATATTTATACTTTAAAAACACACACAGTGTGTGTATATATATTTATGCCTTAAAACATAATATAAATAGTTAATACATTTATGCTTTAAAACATACACACTGTGTGTGTTTGTATATAATTTCAGAAAAAAAACTAGGCAAGAAATGAATATCAAAACACCTCCACAAAGAAATAAACATTTCTGTGTTCTTCCTTTAATAATGTTGTGTGTAAATCATTCATCTATTGCTATACCAACTACACAAAAACAAGCCTAAGAAAATTACATTGTTTCACAGTGTTACCGAGCTATAAATTGAAAAATCAGGATGCAAAGCTTATTTTGTTTTATTTTAAAATTTATATTCTTCCTCCTTCTACCATTCTACTTAATAAATGCCCTAGTAAGAATGCCTGCTTGAACAAATTTTATAAATGAGATAGTCCTAAGAGGGTGGAAAATTTCATGTGGGGACCCTGGAATTTATTCTTTGTCTAGAAACATTAATAGGATTTAGATTAGGTACCAGCAAACCCCGGATCATATCTGGTCCACCATCTATCTGTGTATAGTCTGTGTAATATCTTTTGAAATTTCTCAAATATATGTTATTAAAAAGGCTTCAAACTTTTCGAACATAAATAGTTGCTCAATTTTGCCTTGTGGTTCATACATCTTTGTTATCTTTATTATATACATCTTTATTATAGACAAGATTTGCTGACTCCTGATTTAGCGAAAAAAAGTGAGAGTGGGGTTACATATCAGGACAAATATATGAGTTCAAATCTGAAGCAAGAAACCAGGATGGAATGTTCTGGACAATGCACCACTGTTCATTCCCAGTGTGATCAGACTTCAGAGCAACTTTGGGACCAGGCAGAGAGGTTTGGACTGTATTTTGCTTCATAAACATTTGCATCATTACCTCTTCAGCTAGATTTTAAGGTTTTCCTGGACAACAATCATTGTGTTTCCTACCTGTGTGTATCCCTGAAGATTCTCACACATGGCTGATCACAGACTACAGGCTTAATCAATGCTAGTTAAGAAACAGTCCCTTGCTGTGTGTAGGCAAGTTAGTTAATCATCACCAGTATCCTTCTCGAGTCGATTGTCATACTGACAGCCACAGCTTCCCTTATGACGAGACTGATTGAGGGGCAACAGATATGTCTACCCATTGTCACAAATGGTGGGTGTATGGAAGGAAAATATGTCCCTAGCAACTGTCTGAGCCTGGTGAGTAGCTGATTATAATAAGCAAAAAGGCTAGCCAATATGAATGTCAGAGTATGAACTTCTAGCTGAATTGTGCTATTTTAAACAAGGCAGCCATGCCCAACTTGGTGTTAAGGACGTTAGGCTTACAATATATAGCTGAAAGCTGAGCCCGGGATCCAGAGGAGGCACAATCAATGGGTGATTGATGAGGTGTTAGAGGCAGATTCAGTGTGTGACACATCCACTCATCCGAGACAAGAGTGTTTGCCATAATGTCACAGCACCTGCTGCTATCTGATACCTGGGATGCAGGAGTGTGTCAGGGAAAGGGATGAACCGGATGGACATGGCTTCCCCTCCCCCTGTACCTGGCTGGTGCTCGGAAGAAGACAGCGGGCACCTGCCATCGGCAAAGACAAAATGGAAACACTCAGGGGCAGGCAGCATGAGGAGAAGCAGGATGGCACCTTTTCGATGCCAGGCGAGAGAGAACAGGTGCTCCTCCTCCAAGGGCGGCTACTGCTGGCGGGGCCCTGGCTGAGGGCCACACTGCTGAGCCACACACATGCCGGCCTCTTGGCAGCTGAGCAGCAACAGAGCCACCACCGCGAAGCATTCTGTCCCCTGGCAGCAAACTGGAGGCCCTGCAGGACGCCGAGATAAAAGGCCTCTCAACATTGCTTCC
>CABHPR010157139.1:10470-28876 GCA_902168415.1 Peromyscus melanophrys | reverse complement strand
TGATAGTGTAGGATTCAGGCTAGCCAGAGAACACAGGCTAATCCCCAGCACATAGTAGGTGTTAATTAAGCAAAATTGAATTGAATTGTTCAATCAAGGATAAACAAGAGTCCTAAGAGATGAAAAGTGAGATTCTGCAAGAAACTGGTGTTTTCTCCTCCTCCTCTTCCTCCTCCTTTTCTCCTCTTTTTTTCTTGCTAGAGACAGGGTCACATTTAGCCTTGTCATAGTAACTGTTAAACTATTGCCATAAAGGGACACCATGACCAAGGCAACTCTTATAAGGGAAAGCATTTAACTGGGGCTGACTTACATTTTCAGAGGTTTAGTCCATTATCATGGCAGGGAGCGTGGCAGCATGGTTGGCATTGGAGAAGTAGTGGAGAGCTCCATCCTGATGCACAGGTATCAAGCAGAGAGACTTGGCCTGGCACGGGCTTTTGAGACCCCCAGTGAGACACTTCCTCCCACAACCTTCTAATCCTTCTAATCCTTTCAAACAGTTCCACTCCCTGGTTACTAAGCATTCAAATATACGAGCCTATGGGGTGGGGGTCATTCTCATTCAAACTACCACAAACCTAGACTAACCTTGAGCTCACTACGTAGCGGAGGATGACCGTGAACTCTTCATCCTCCAGCCTCCGTCTTCCCAAGCCTGGAACTGCATGCATGTGCTACCACGCCCGATTTACCACAGGTTAGAATCATTTGGGAGTTTTCTTCAAACACACTGGGGCTCACCCTCATGGAGGTGAAGGCAAGTAATTTTCATGCCAAGAATCTTCCAAGCGATGTTGGTACCGCTGGTTCCAAGACCACACGTAGAAAACACTGCCCTTGGCACTAGTTTCTGTAGTTTCCTGGGGTAGGGGGATAACCGGACCACTCAATGAATCAGGAGAGCAAAACTGAAGGAAGACAGACTTGAGGCTCCTGGTCATCAGGTGTCCAGGAGCAAGGTGTTAGAATTCCTAGCCACTCCCCCAGCTACATGACCATGCGTGCGCTGTCCAGTAGCCAGGCAAGATGCTTAGTCATCCTAGAGCCTTATGTCCTACTTAATCCGTGTGCTGCGTGATCACATAATCTATGAGCATGTGCGCATGTGCGGGGTTCGGGTGGGCAGGGCGGGGCGTGGGTGGCGGGGGGGGGGGGGGGACCTCTAAAAGCAAAATCCACCTATTCTTTCCCTCTCTTCCTGCACGGTCATTCCATAGGCCTATGCACACCCTTTCTATTCCCTTTCCTTAATAAACTCTTATAGCGGGTTTTGTTGTGCCTCCGTGGCTTCTCTCGTATAGTAAACAGAACCTCTTAATAAATAATACAAGGAGCTTCATATGCAAGGGAAATTAAACAGGAGCTATTGATCTGACTCCACAGGTTTTTCTCTAAATGTTATAGCTTAAACAATCAATCACTCTAGCTACTGAGTGAGAAAATAAGCCTGGGGTTGTAATGAAATTATCATAATGGAAGAGCCACATAGGCAGGTTTGCCGGGTATCAGTGAGAGAGATCAAGCACGACCTAAAATCACTTCTGTAAGTCAGGTGCCCTGAGCTCCGTTTACTGCTATTTAATTATACACGCTTTTGTTTACCTGATAGAATAGTTCGGAGGCTTCCAGGGGAGCCTGACTTCCTCTGAGATCTTAGCTAGAGATCCTGGAAGCCATTCAGACCGTTCTTACATGTGCCTGGTCTGGCTTTTGCCAGTTTAGAACATGGCGTGGTTTTCCCTGTTGGCATCCATCGAGTCTATTTTCCAAGTTGAAAATTATTCAAATAGTTAGAAGAGGAAATGGTTGTACTTATTCTCAGTCTGTTTTTAAAGTACATTTGTTTCCTTGATGTTCCAGAGACCGTGATATTAATAGAGTGCTTTCCAAAAACACAAGCTCCCAGAGCAACCCCTTCCAGGCTATAGCCTCTACTAGCAGTGGTCAGTAACAGTGGTACCTGTGGTCAGAACAAATCTTTTTATCTGTATCATAGCATGCTCTTGAGAGGACTGGGTTACTTGTGCATTTTCCTTATAATCCCTTTCAAATAGCTCAAGAGTTGTAATGTAGCTGGGACAATGTCCAAGTGACAATTTCAGGAGCCAGCTTGTTTTTGCTATATGGGCCCTGGCTGCCTTCCAGCGATTTCTGATACCAATACTTTTAAATACTGTTAAAGCTCTGTTCAGAAATATCTGTGGTTGATGTCCACAGAAAGCAGAGAGAGTAAAGTAGCTTGGGGGTAGACAGAAACTTGCCTTCAAGCGGCTTCTAACCTATCATGAAAAGAGACATTTATGAACAAAACCAACAGGCTGGTAAGAAGTTCATAACCAAGGGCAGGTGAGATGGCCCAGCAGGCAAAACACTGCACAGTCTTGGGGAACGCGTGCTTTCTGGGGTTTGAATGTCCCCTTACAACTCGTGGTGAGGTCTGATTGTCATTGGCACAGACTTAAAAGGTGAAATGTATGAACAGTGTAAAGTGAGTTCCTAACCAGTATGGTGAGGTTGGCCCTAGGTCCTGTGAACTCAGCTGCCCCTCTGCCAGCGCATCCTCACCAGATATAGGTGCCATGGTCTCACCTTGCCCAGCCTCCCAAACCCCGAACCAAATCCACGTCTCGGTAAAGCCACCCACTCGGCGGTATTCTGTGACGGCGACGGAATGAACACAGCACTAAAGTATCGTTGTGCTGTGGACCGCGAGCAAAGCATCTGTCTACAGACCCGCAATTCCAGTCGTGGGTTTTGATGTCTCACTCTCAAATAAAACCCTAACCCAAGCCTGGCGAGTCACATGTGTAATCCCAGTGTATGGAAGGCAGAGGCAAGAGAACCACTCCAAGTTCAGGGACACCCTGATCTGCACAGCGAGTTCCAGGCCAGTGAACTCTACAGGTTTCAAAAGCAAGCCAAAAAACAAAAACAGAACAAACAACAACAACAACAAAAAAAAAAATCTTTAGGCTGAACTAAAGCAATCACTCTTTAAAATGGGAGCACAAAACCCTTTGGCGAAATAACGGAGTATTGACTGGCCGGTTCACCACACACTAAAGCCGTTTCCCCGGCCCATCACACTGCTAGGCTAATGTTAATGTGTTTTCCTTAATGCAGGTTTCAGGGTCGGCCAGCTCCAGACAGCTGTCTCCTGTGTCTCTGGAACCAACCTTTCTTGCCAGATTCAAAGCTCGCAGATAACCCAAAGTTTTCAAAAGTGGGGATTTCCTTGGGTCTTTAAATTCTGACACGGTTCGTTTTCTTAACATCCATCAGACGTGGCAGCTCCTGGCAGCCCAGACCCACACACCCTCGTTCCAATCACGTTGTTTACATCTACTCTGAAGGTCTTTTCAGTTAACCTTTTTCCTGACCCACCCCACCATTTCCTCCAGCTTGTTATTTAACAGACTATCCAAATAATTGACCTAATTCATTTGCTTCCTTCCTATGGAGAACGCTTCACTGCTGGTGCCCACGTGGATCTCTTAGAACAAGGACACCGAACCCTGGCATGGGGTCTCCAGTGAGAACTCCTTTGCACTCAAACCCTGTGTTTTGAGTTGCTCGCTGGTAGGAATTTCAAACTCAGCCACAGGGATGTGATGCCATTGCCTGTGAGCCCCTGCAGTGCTGGGGTCTAAAGCTTATAAATCGTTCCCAAGGAAAGGCCTCTGAGACCTAATATAATCAGCAGGACACTCCATTTCAGTCTGTGAGTCACTCATTTCTGTGAACAGACCGCTCTAAAATGGTTTGGTCGTTTCCCTCTGAAAGCGACTCCTTTCGCAAGTTATTTTACATATCTTCTTGACATGCAAAGTCAATAGATCACAAAGTAAATTCTGCATGTTGCCCTCCCTCCTTCCCTTTCTCCCTCCCTCCCTCCCTCCCTCCCTCCCTCCCTCTCTCCCTCCTTCCCTTTCTCCCTCCCTCCCTCTCTCCCTCCCTCCTTCCCTTTCTCCCTCCTTCCCTTTCTCCCTCCTTCCTTCTCTCCCTCCCTCCCTTTCTCCCTCCCTCCCTTCCTTTCCTCCTTCCTTCCCTTCTTCTACCCTGTCTCTTTTCCTCTCTTTTTTGAGACATGTTCATATAATACAGCCCTAGTTCAGTGGTTCTCAACCTTCCTAATGCTGCGACCCTTTAATACAGTTCCTCATGTTGTGGTGACCCACCCCCAACCAGAAAATTATTTTCATTCCTACTTCATAACTGTAATTTTGCTACTGTTAGGAATTGTATGTAAATATCTGATATTCAGGATATCTGATGTGTGACCCCTGTGAAAGGGTCATTCAACTCCAAAGGGGTTGTGACCCACAGGTTAAGAACCAATGCCCTGGTTGGCCTAGCACTCACTATACATAATCAGGCTAGCCTTAGGGTGTAGTGATCCCCATGTTTCTGCCTCTCCAGGCCTAAAATTAAGGTAGGAGCCCCTTCACCCAACTTAGAAATTTTACTTAAGAAGGTAGTTGAACCAAAGACTGTAATGCCTGGATGTGTACAGACAGACGCTGTGCTGAGAACTTGCTTGGATTTCCCAAAGCTGAGATGGTGTGAATGTTTTATTTTCTCAAGGAACAGCCACATCTTTCCAAACATGCTACCCACACATCTAAAGTTGTCTCTCCTACTTCACTTCTTTTTCTGGACCCTGCAGTCTAGGGCTTTCCTCAGCAATTGCCCTTTTCTCCCCTGGAACATCCCTGATGTTTACTGCCTCGCCATACCTGAACTGTGCTGAAGAACTTCCCAGAGTAAAATCAGTACCGAGAACTGTTTTTAAATGGGCAGATGAAACAACCCGGGGGAAACTACCACAGTTCCCCAAGCCAGCTCTCCTCATGACTAAGTATGAGTGTGGTAGACGGTTAGAGTCTGAGATGGACCGACAGACTAGAACTCTGTGTTCCAGGCATTCAAGCTGGCCACTGGCTATTGTCTTCTTGATAGTAATAGAAGTATGAGTTAATACGTTCTGTGACTGCAGGGCCTGAATGTGGACTCAATATCAGGAGGTGTGGCCGGCTCCCTGCCTTCATCACTAATTATAATCTCTATTCTCATTGGTTGAACTCCTTGGTTGAATTGTGTGGACGAGAAGAACCTTCTGCTCAACGTCAGGGTGTGGTGGGAAAGAACAATGTCACAGCCAGTAACATTTTAGTTATTCAAATTTAGCAATCCTGTATGTTCGGATGACTCTTCTATCAAAAGGTAGTGTTCCCTGACATGTCCGTTACCACACCACAAGCAGTTTGTACGTCAGCAGAGACCACGGTCTGTAGACCACGGACTGAGGAAAGGAAACATGAAGGCTGAGGGAGGAGACGGGGCACTGAAACAGACTTCTTTACCCTTTCAAAATCGTTAAAGATGACCTGAATTTTTGCCTGTCTTTACCTCTCCTAACCATCTCTAGGTGATGACCCTGAGATTGGATCCAAGGTGTGTAGTTTCCCTTCTTTAGTGATAAACCCACACTCCCTTACCTTTCACTAAGTGTTCAGCTGTCCAGCTGTGGTTTCCACCTGGGACTCCCATCTCTATGGCCAGTGCAGCACTCAGCTCCTTTTTCTTTCTCTTCTCGTGAGAATCAGTTAACACTCAAACTACTTCTGTGCAAGGGGACCAAACATAAAAGAAAATGGATGCCCCAGATGATCCAACATCTCAGAATGCCTCTGTTGCAGTTTCCTCAGAGTTCTGCATCCAGAACAACTTCAAGACTGCTGGCTGAGATGGTCCAGCCTCACAAACTATTCCAGCCAAGACCTAACAATTGTCCTGAATTTCTCAAGGTTCCCCCAAAGATACCAGTGCCCATAAACAATAGGAAGTAGTCTAAAGAACAATTGTTGGTTAAACAGTGTGCTGCTCATGGATGGCCGCCGCCCGCGGCAGCCATGCCAACGGAGGAGAGTGCTGGAGGAGGAATCACAGGCCATGGTTACCTTTTTAGAGCTTTATTGGGAGAGGGGGGAGGGAGGGAGGGAGAGAGAGAGAGAGAGAGAGAGAGAGAGAGAGAGAGAGGGAGAGAGAGAGAGAAGGGGGGCGACGGGAGGAAGGAGTGGAAAGGAAAAGGGGTTGCACAGAGGGCCCACCCACTTTTTAGGCTGGGATGCTGTTGAAGGCTGATGACATAATTAAGGACCGAATCCTTACAACAATGCCCACATTCCCAAAAGATGGGTTATGGATATTTATTATCATTTAAGGGGCATTGGTTATAAGTTGTCATCATCAGGAAAAAAGGCCAAACAAGAGAGTTAAATACAAAGATCTCTTTCTAAAGGAAAAAAGAGGGCTATGATATAGGAATGATAGGGAAAAGGGTAGATTATTGAATCTACTTTAATAAAAAATAACCATTAACCTCAAAATATTTTAATTGGTGTGGATTCTGGTTTATTGATACAAATTTGAAGTTAATTTTGTTATACTGTATGTATATTTCTATTCTTATTTGGGGTCTTGTGTTTATGCAGCTCATTTTAAAATGTAATATATAATTAAAAAATATAGATTAATAGTCATCTATAATAGTCAAACTTATAGTCATGTTGGGTATGTTTTCAGTGTCATAAACAGACATATTTAGGTAGATAGATGGCCTTTAATCACTTTAAGGACCTATAGAATATGGCATTTAAAATGTTTTAACAACATAAGGCTTTTCTTGACTATGAGACACATCTGCTCCTGGCAGCACCAATTTACTTCAAAGAAGATGATGGGAATTGAAGAACCTCCATATGGTGTTTGCTTTATGGCAAACGCTATCCATTTGTGCAAAGAAACTGCCATTGCTTCAGTTGCTGATAGTGTGCTGTCCAAACTGGACCAACAAGATGCAAAAGAAAGTGATTGCCAAACTTTGCCAAGACAAGGTAGGACAGTCCTTCAAAATTCCCTGCTTCTCAAAAATATCTGTCAGATATCCTAGATATTCTCTCTCTCTCTCTCTCTCTTATATATAATGATCAATAAATACATGAAAGATGCTCAACATCACTAATCATTAGGGAACTGAGTCAAAACTGTAAAGCTCTGCATCATCTCACACACATTAGGGTGGCTACTATCAAAGAGAAGAAAAAAATGGAAGAACATACCATCCTCAGTAGGAAGAGTGCAGACTGTAGTACCCATTGATAGATGAATGGTTTTTAAAACGTGGTATAAACATGCAAAAGAATTAATGAATTCCCCCCAAGTGCCTGCCTTGAGGAGATTTCTACCAGGGTCCAGAACAGATGCTACAGGATACTAATCTGAGGAATATCAAATGAATCTAAGCACACTGAATTCTTTAGTCCATTCACTTTATTCTTCTAGGTCAATTCTGTCTACACAGTTTCAGCCCTGTCCTCACATTCAGTTCCCCTCTGTGCTCAGTTGTCCTGTCCTCATAGTTTTAGTAAGCTCTTATGTTTTTGACCTGATCTTCCTCCTCCATTCCTTTGTCCTCCATCTATATCCTTCCTGGCTCCTTACCCCCGGCCCTGATAACTCTACAAGAGATCTACTTTACCCTCTACTGAACCTCTGTCTTCCTCTCTTCTCCCTGGCCATGTGGTTCTGTGTCCTCTGTTCCTACCTCACCCTTCACTCTTCCTCTCCTCTCTCTGGCCATGCAGTTCTGTGTCTCTGGAATTCCGCTCCAGCCTTTACTGCACCTGGTTATGCAAAAAGCCCTATTGTCCTCAGTCAATTGCTCTGGAAAGCCACTAGGCTTGAAGGCAAGGGATGGTATGAACTTCATTTGCACAAGAAACAAAGCTATGCATCTACAGCCTACTTGTCTCCTAGGCTCAGTGGGGGAGTTAGTTACCTAGACATTCAGCAGGTCTGAGGAGCTGAACTGTTTGCCAAATGGTCTGGGAATATTTAGGAACACAAGAATTTCATAGCAAAAGACAGCTGAAATATTAAAAAAAAAAAACTGTATAACACCAAATATTCCATGATAAATGGCTTGCCTTTTGACAGACCCTTGGCTGGTCAAAGTATAGCTTTAATACACAGCTGAATCTCTATAATATATTCTTGCAGCCCACAAGAAAGAAATATATCCTTCTGTTGGTGGTTGTTTTGCTCTTTTGGGGGGTCAACCACCCAGCTTGCAAATAAATTACACATGGAGGCTTATTTTTAATTATGAATGCTTGGCCTTAGCTTGGCTTGTTTCTTGCCAGCTTTTCTTAACTTAGACTATCCCATCTAGTTTTTGCCTCTGGGATTTTCCCATTCTCTTACTTCTGTAAATCTCACTTTTACTCCGTTGCTGGTTGTGTAGCTGGGTGGCTGGCCCCAGAGTTCTTCTCCTTCTCTGGCTACTTCTTCTCTCCCAGATTTCTCCTTCTATTTATTCTCTCTGCTTGCCAGCCCCACCTGTCCTTTCTCCTGCCTTGCTATTGGCCATTCAGTTCTTTATTAGACCATCAGGTGTTTTAGACAGGTACAGTAGCACAGGTTCACAGAGTTAAACAAATGTAACATGAACAAAAGTAACACACCTTAAAATAATATTCTACAACATCCTTCCTTTAAAAAAGAAAATTTTGAAATATGCTGCAAAAGAGAGGGACTTTGAAAACATTGTGCTGAGTGAAGTCCATTGTAAAGCAACAAATACCACATGACTGCACTTATGCCAAATACCTAAGAGGCAACCTTAGAGAATCCGATGGCTGCCAGCAGCTGGAGACTGGGAGCCTTTGTTCAACCTCAAAGAACAAGGTTTTCCCAGAAGAACAGAATTCAGAAGGTGGTGGTGATACTGACTAAGTAACATTTAACACTTCACTGTATGCTTAACATGGGTAAGACAGTAAAATGTGGGGCTGCAGAGATGGCTCAGTAGTCAAGAGCACTGGCTGCTCTCCCAGAGGACCCAGGTTCAATTCCCAGCACCTGCATGGCTGCTCGTAACTGTCTATAACACCAATTCCTCGGAATCTGATACCCTATTCTGGCCTCCTCAAGCACCAGGCACAGACATACATACAGGCAAAACATTTATACACATAAAACAAAATAAACCTAAAATCAATTTTTTTCAAATATAATTTTATGTTCTTTTAAACAGGGTAAAATTGAAAAATAATAGCAGAAGAGAGAGCACTGGCCCAGCCTGTTACTGCATGCTATCATTACATCCTGTGCTTGTCTCTGTGACAGGACACACTGACTACTGGTATTTTTATATTTATTTATTTTGTGTTTTTGAGACTGTTTCTCACTGTGTATCCCTGGCTGTCCTGGATCTCTCTCTGTAGACCAGGCTGACCTTGAAATCACAGAGATCCACCTGCCTCTGCCTTCCAAGTGCTGGGATTAAAGGCGTGTGCCACCATGCTGGGCTTTCTTTTTTTAATCTTATTTTTAAAATTGTTAAAATTTCTCACACTGCCTTGCAGTTGATTCTAGATGTGAACTCAGTTGCACCCATTTGATGCCTTATGCAAGATTCGGAGAGCAGAGGAGGCAGGGGGCACACACTCACCATGAGGCTGCTGACAGACAGGGCCGTGGTTGCATGGCTTTCTGCAGCAGCTTCCTAGGGGACTCAGTTCCCCACCCTCCTCGGGCAGCACCCTCTCGGCAAGACAGCTCAGTCTGTGGTGGTGTTGCAAAGCACAGCCTCCCCCACCCCTGTCGGCCTCCCCACCCCCACCCCCACCCCTGCCGGCCTCCCCACCCCTGCCGGCCTCCAGAGTTCTCTGAGAACCCAGGTGCCTGCACTAAAGCCTCTTTCAAAAAGCAGCAGAGACAGTTCTCTGCAACCGAATCTCAATTGATATAACCAGTCATAGGTTTCCAATAGAGAAGCCGCAAACTGTGTTTCTAAATCACGAACGTTACTCTATCTGCACCTGCTCCGCGTCCAGCGTGCTGACAGAGTGGGTGTCAGGGGGCTTCAGAATTCATGAGGTGCTGGAAAGACGGCTGAGCGGCTGGGAGCGCACACTGTTCCCAGCACCCCTGTTGGGTGGCTCACAACCACCTCAAACTCCAGTCGCAGAGGGTCTGATGCCTCCAGCCTCCTGGCACTGCACTCACACACACAAATCCTCATGAAGATATGCCTAAGCGTACACAATTAAAAACTAATCTTTGAAGAAACAGAGAATTGGCTGAGATTCTCTTCTAGGTGTGCTAAGTAGTGGCCCATCAAAAGTATACACTATAGGTGTGCTCCTGCAGCCACAGCATTTTTGAGGTGAAGGCAACATGATCAGGAGTTCAAGGCCGGCCTCTGCTACACAGTGAGTTTGAGGCTAGCCTGAGCTACAAGATATCCTATGTAAAAAGGGGGGAGGAGGAAGCCCACATCAATAAACATTGGCAGGTGGAAGCAGGATAGTGGACTCAGGGTTAGCCTGGGCTATGTGGTGATCTCAGAGCCAGTGTGGTTTATGCTTGTAATCCCAATACTTGGGGAGGCTGAAGCAGAAGGATCATTGCAAGTTCAAGGCCAATGTGCTTCACAATAACGAGACTCTTTCAAACAAAGAGATTTTTTAAAATACACCTTAAGCTAGGAGCTGTGCTTTTATCTTTGTTTATTATTTTACATTTATTTGTTTAGTGTGTGTGTGTTTGTGTATGTGTGTGTGTTGTGTGTGTGTTGTGTGTGTGTTGTGTATGTGTTGTGTGTGTGTTGTGTGTGTGTTGTGTGAGTGTGTTGTGTGTGTATGTTATGTGTATGTGCGTATGTGTTGCGCACTTGCCACAGCCTGCCTGTGGAATTGAGAACAGCTTTGAGGGAGTCGCTCTCCTTCTACCATGTGGGTCTTAGAGATCTGACTCAAGCTGTCAGGCTTGGCAACAAGCCTCTTTTCCCACTGAGTCATCTTGAAGGCCCTTTCACTTTGCTTTGAAAACCCATTCAGAACACAGAATGAGTGAATGAGTATGTGTTAAAACTTATTCTCAGGGCACACGTGTGTGCCATATACACATACATCGTACGCATGTGTGTGTGCATGCACGCTCATGTGCGCGCACGCATACACACACACACACACACACACACACACACACACACAAGAATGAAATGAAAGAAAGAAAAAAGACAAAGAAAGATTCTCAACAATGCTGTGGGATGTCTTTCTGTACGCTGTGAATATGTGTGGCTCCTATTGGAGAATAAATAAAGCTGTTTTGGCCTGTGGCAAGAAAGCTTACAGCTAGGTGGGAAATCCAAACAGAGACACATAGAGAGGAAGGGTGGAGTTGGGAGAGATGTGCCAGCCATTGCCAAAGGAGCAACAAGATGCCAGCAGACCAGTAACACCATGGCCACATGACAACATATAGATTAATGGGAATGGGTTAATTTAAGATGAAAAGGCTAGCTAGCAAGAAGTGGAAGCCATGGGCCATACAGTTTGCAATTAATATAAGCCTCTGAGTGATTATTTTATAAATGGCTACAGGACCATGGGGCCAGGCGGGACCAAGAAACTTCTGGTTATATCTGGTGTTCCAACATGGGGCAAGAATTTCCACCTAAAACCTGAGAAAGCTTTAAAAAAGGGTTCTAAAATGGAGCCAAGAGCAGCTTCCTCATTGTGTCTCTCATGTGAGCCATGATACAGAGACGCCTTGGCATGCGGGCTTGAGCTACAGCATGGCAGATTCCCGCCACAATACACAGAAGCATCTTCAAGCCATAAAGCATGCTGTGTGGCAGATATAACCTTTGCTAGTACCAAAACAAACAAACAAACAAACAAACAAACAAACAAACAAAACGTTTCTGGACTACATGCTGCTTGATGGAGGCATAGACCCACTGTTTCCCAAGTTGGAGGTGAGCATGGCTCCCAGAGTTGGTGGTAAATGCACCTCCATCATGTTGCGAAGCTGAAGGGGTGGAGCCAGCAGCCAAAGCTGCAGATTTGGTCCTAGCCATGCAGCTTAACAGTTTAAAATCTCTCCTGGCCAGAAAAGGATTATAGATACACAAAAAGCAGATTCAGACGGAATAATACTCTAAACAGTTTACATTACATGTAAAAAGATATGTAGGCTTGAGAGAGAGAAGGGAAAGGATATAGACAGTCATAAAAAAATAAAAGTCTTAAAAATATAAAATATATAAAAAATATAATAAACTACATAAAGATGGAAATTACACAGAGAGTCTGGATTACATTGCCTTTGGGATTTTTAATTGGAGAGAGACATTTGATTGTAAAGGCTGCTGAGTTAAAACAATATATATATTTTTTAAAGGTATATTAACTACAAAATGTGGGTCTAAGGATATGTTGCTTTGGAAAGGAGGCTCTGCTTTTGTTTCCATAGGAAGCAAGAGGCTGTGGATTTGTTCCAAGTTAAGATGAATCAGATTTGATCAAGGGAGACCTTGACAGATGGTATCTATCAACAAAGGTTATAGCTGATCTTCCCAGAACTTGACCATTATCTTGAATTGTCTCAAGATCCCCATAAGATTAACAGCACCCCCAATTAGCAGGAAGTAGCCTAGAGGACTATGCCCACATTCCCTGCTCCCCCCAAAAGGATTATGGATGTTTGTCTTTGTTTAGGAGGTTGGTTACAAATTGTTATTGGTCATAGTCAATCTCTTTCCAAAAGAAGAAAGAAAGACAGGATATAGAAATGATGAGAAAAAAGGTAGATTATTGAATCTACTTTAAGCCAAAAAACAACTGTTAATCTTAAAATACTTTACATTGGTATGGATTTTGGTTTATTAATACAAATTTAAGGTTAATTTTGTTATACTGTATGTATATTTCTACTCTTGTTTAAGGTATTATGTTTATGCAACTCATTTAAAATTGTAATGTATCATTATGAAATGCAGATTAATAGTCATCTATGATAATCAAACTTATAGTCTTGTTAGTCGAGTTGTTTTTTGGTTTTTTTTCAAGACAGGGTTTCTCTGTGTAGCTTTGCGCCTTTCCTGGAACTCGCTTTGGAGACCAGGCTGGCCTCAAATTCACAGAGATCCACCTGCCTCTGCCTCCTGAGTACTGGGATTAAAGGTGTGCGCCACCACCGCCCAGCATTAGTTAAGATTTTTAGGTATACAAAGATGTGTTTCAATTAGATAGATAATCTTTAAACACTTCAAAGAACTACAGAATATGGCATTTAAGATGTTTTAAAAACTTAGATTTTTCTGGACAGAAAGATGCATCTGCTCCTGGCAGCACCAATTACTTCAAAGAGGATGATGGGTGCTGCAAGCTGCAAGAATATATTATAGAGATTCAGCTGTATACAATAAAGTTATACCTGGAAGGGTCAAGGAAATTCTTCTAGAGGAATGTCAAATATTAAGGAATATTTGGTGATATTCAGCTTTTAGTAATCAGCTGTCTTCTGCTATGAAATTCTTGTGTGCTCACATGCTACTAGGCCATATGGCAAACAGTTAAGCTTCTCAGACCTACTGCTGATCTACTAGGTAACACTCCCACAGAGCCTAGGAGACAGGTGGGCTGTAGATGCATAACTTTGTTTCTTGTGCAAATGAAGCTCAGACTTTCCTTCCCCGAACTGGCCAAATGGCATTCCAGGGCATTTGACCCAGAACAAAGAGTTTTTTGGGATAACCAGGTGCAGAAAAGATTGAGGCAGATTTCCTGGTCCAGACAGAGATGCATGGCCAGAGAAGGGAGAACAGGGCAGAGTTTCTGTAAATGGTAAGGCAGACTGGCTCGGGCCAAGGAGTAAGGAGCAAGGAAAAGTTTTGTGACTGTAGGTGGATTTGAATCAGGTCAGGAGAGGAGAAGAGGGAGGAAAGATGGAGGACAAAGGAACAGGGGACGAAGATGAGATTGAAAGTATAAGAGCTTAGTTATTGCTAGGGCTATGAGGGACAAAGAGTAGCGACAGAGAGGAACTGAGTGTCAGGACGGAGCTGAAGCTGTATAGACAGAATTTTGTCTTAGAGAAACAAAGTAAACGGATGAAAGAGCATGGTGTACATAGATTCCTTTCCCTCAGATAACCCCACACTGGACGTAATGTCTTCCCTAGGACTCTGGGAAGATTCTGATGGATGGGCATTGAAGAAACTCATTATGGAGTTTGCTTTTTTTGTGGCAAAAGTTAGACACTGGGCAAAAAAGTGCCCTTGCCTTGACTGCTTGACAGGATGCTGTATAAACTGACATTCAGGACACATAGGAAGGTGACCACTGAATTTTGCAAGGCAAGATGGTCCTTCAGGTTTCTGCTTTGCAGAAGAAACTGCCAGACATTCTACAGGACATAAGGAGAAGTGACTGATGAACTTTGCTAAAATGGGTGGAACAGTTCTTAAAATTTGCTCCTTCGCTAAAAGCTATTCCAGAGACTCTAGGCCTGTAGACTGAAGATAGATACCCCAACATTACAGAGGAACTCTGGATGACTGTCCACGCAGCCAGATGTCTCTGTCATTTCTAGAATTATGGAAGTTGCTTACCATGCACTTCCTGTTTACTCAGGTAATAATATATTCTTCTGGGTCTTTGATGGAGTTGAAGACTAGGTAGTTATAATTATAGTTTTCCTTAGTCACGATAAATGGAAAATTGGATATAAAACTTTAGACTCACAAAAATAGGATAAATGATAGAATATTGTCTTTAATTTTGCCAAATACAAATAGACTATTGTAACTGTAATTCTTGCTTGATAACTGTTTCTTTTATATATAATTTTACTATATTAAAGTTAAAACCTTCCTTTTTGATTAGACAGAAGAAGGGAAGTGCTATAGGATGTATTTCTGTATGCTGTGACTATGTGTGGCTCCCATTGGAGAATAAATAAAGCTGTTTTGACCTATGGCAAGAAAGCTTACAGCTAGGTGGGAAATCCAAGCAGAGATACAGAGAGAAGGGCAGTGTTGAGAGAGACGCCAGCCACCGCCAAAGGAGCAACAAGATGCCAGCAGACCGGTAACACCATGGCCATGTGGCAACATATGGATTAATAGGAACGGGTTAATTTAAGATGAAGGCGCTAGCTAACAAGAAGCAGAAGCCACAGGCCATACAGTTTGTAATTAATATAAGCCTCTGATTGATTATTTTATGAATGGCTACGGGACTGCGGGGGGCCAGGCGGGACCAAGAAACTTCTGGTTACAAAACAAAGCAACAAAAATAGTTTCTGTTAGTAAAAAATGAAGCTGGACATGGGGGCACATGCAGCAGGAGGAAGTCAAGATCAGCCTGATCTACATGGCAAGTTCCAGACTAATCGGGGCTACGTGTGAGAACCTGTCTCAAAAAACAAGCGAACAGCAAACTGAAAATAAAAATAGAGTGGGAGGAGAGTGACTCACTCTTTTCTCTCAACACTGCCAGGTGACATAAATTGAAGGGTGTGTGCGTCAAAGACAACTGGGTCCCCTTGCCTAGACTCAGCCCCTGAAATGATTCTCAACAAGTGGGGAGACTGATCTTGCCCCGTGAAGTCACAGGCTCTGTGCCTTTCAGTCATGGCTATACGGTGGGAGACGAGGAATTTTGCCTTTGCACATCATCCAAAGTGGGGATTGCCAGAGTGAATCATGGGACGTTACAGCCTCGACATGTTTGTTTGAGGGGCAGCGGGGGCAGCTTCTTGTGCTGTGTTGAATCACGTGACTTTTTCACATGTAGTTTCCAAAGAGCAGCATGGATGGGTAAGGGGCAGTTGCCTGAGCAGGAAACGCAGACATGCTCATTTCTCAGCAGTAAATATCTGGGCTCCCAGAGATTTACTCTCTATTAATGAGGTTGCCATTAAGGGCAGAGGAAGACAGAACTGCTTTGACTCTCAGGCCTATTAGGACTGATTGGAACCTTCCAATACTTGACCACATGCGAATTATCCACTTGATGGATTGCTGTTTCCTTGAAAATCAGCCAGCACAACCCCGAGCGACCTGTTCTCGGTTATATTAGGAAACACTAATTTATTTAAACACTGGTCTATACAAAACCCTCATGGGGTGAATGGAGATGGAAAAGATGCACTTCTCAAATTGAAAAGGAGTGCGTAGGGAAGCCTGTAAAAACTGTTAGATGGAGTTTCATCGCAAAGTCAAGAAAATAGGCACAGAGGAGTCGACAGCCTCCCTGACTAGAACAACTCATCGCCAAGTTAACATGACTGATTCTTTCCTTCCTTTCCATTAGCCTGGATGATAAGGAAGTCATTTGAGATATTTTTAGGATTGCCTGCAATATGGGGGAAATAGTCCAATTTCAGAGCAAACTCCCTAAAACCAGCTCAACAGCTGGGCTCATGCCCTGGGGTGAGTGAGTGGCGGAGGTCAGGATGGACAGCCTGCTGCATATCCCTTCACTCATCGCTGCCAACAGACAGCACAGGGGTCTTCTGAGATGGCCTCCTTGGTATTTTCTTTCATAATCCAGGTGGATTTTTGGTAGTTCTTTCCTATGGGTACCTCCTTGGTAGCTATCCAGTTCACTAAGGAGCTGGGCCCACAAGGAGTTCAGAGACACCAGGGCCACATGAGCAGAGACAAGCTCCTAGGTGTGTCCTGCTGCCAAGCAGCAGGACACCAGCCATCCAGAGGATCTGTGCAGTGGAAGCCACTGGAAGCAGCCTGGGACCCAGAGGACAGAGAATCTGGAAGCACGCAGCCACAGCTCAGCCCTGCTCTGTTGGTTGTCTTTCAGGCCAAACACCTATAGAGTTGGGGCCCCAAACAGATTTTCCTAAGTCAGTTCTGTTAGGACAGCAAACCAAAATGCAGAATGGAAGAGTGGGGGAAGGGTTTAATCCTCTGAGGGCTGCTGTGCATTGTTTTCCACAGCAGCCAAGAATGGGAGCAAAGTGTCCACACTAAGAGATGAGTGGTCGAGCAGAACGTGTCACGTGGAGATGTGGAGGGATAAAAATGCGGATACGTGTTAGCGCATGAATGAGTCTTGAGGACCTTCCGCTAAGTGAAAGAAGCCAGTCGCAGAAATTATAAATACTGTTTTGGTTAGTTTTTGTCAACTTGACACAAACTGGAGTCAACTGGGAAGAAGGAACAGTTGAGGAATTGCCTCCATCAGATTGACCTGTGAAATTGTCTGTCAGACGTTTTTCTTTTACACTTTTTTGAAATTTTTTTTCCGTTTATTAAAAATACATTCTTCTCTCATACCATATATCTTGATTACAGGTTCCCCTCCCTCTGCTCCTCCCGGTCCTTCATTACGCCCCCTCCCCTCCAGATCCACTCCTTTTCTGTCTCCTGTTAGAAAAGAACAGGCTTCTAGGAGATAACAACCAAACACGACAACATAAAATACAATAAAACAAAACAAAACCCATCACATCGAGGCTGGACCAGGCAGCCCGACAGAAGGAAAAGAACCCCCAAAGAAGGCACAAAAACAGAGACCCCCTCATTCAGGAGTTCCCTAAAAATGCTAAGCTAAAAGCTATAATACGTATGCAGAGGACCTGGTGCAGACCCATGTAGGCCCTGTGCTTGCTGCTTCAGACTCTGTGAGTTCGTATGAGCCTTGCTCAATTGATTCAGAGGGCCTTGTTCTCCTGGTGGTGTTCTCTGTCCTCTCTGGCTCTTACATTCCCCCCCCTCTTCCGAGGGGTTCCCTGAGCTCTGAGGGGAGGGATTTGATGGAGACATCCCATTTTGAGCTGCGTTCCAAGGTTTCTCTTTCTCTCTCTCTCTCTCTCTCTCTTTCTCTCTCTCTCTCTCTCAGACATTTTTCTTAATTAGTGAGTGATATGGAGGGGATATGCCCACTGTGGGTGGTGCTACCCCAGGCTGGTGGTCCTGGGTTCTATAAGGAAGCAGGCTGAGCAAGCCATGGGAGCCAGCCAGTAAGCAGCACTCCTCCATGGCTTCTGCTTTGATTCCTGCCTCCAGGCTCCTGTCTTGAGTTCCTGCCCTGACTTCCTTTTCTACTGGACTGGAAGCTGCATAACCCTTTCCTCCCCAAGCTGCCTTTGGTAACAGTGTTTTATCACAGCAACAGAAAACTGAACTAGAACAGATCCTTGAATGTGCTCCCCCTAAGCTATGTGGAGTACTTAAAATCATAGAGATGGAAAGAATAAGGGTTGCCGGGGGCTGAGGGCAAGGAGGAATAGAGAAGGTATTGTTTAATAGGTATATGATGGTCAGGGGTTTTTTGTTTGTTTGTTTTTTTTGTTTGTTTTTTGTTTTTTTTCGAGACGGGGTTTCTCAGTGTAGCTTTGCGCCTTTCCTGGAACTCACTTGGTAGCCCAGGCTGGCCTCGAACTCACAGAGATCCGCCTGCCTCTGCCTCCCGTGATGTTCAGTTTTGCAAGATGAAAAGAGTTCTGGAGAGGGATGGTGATGATGGTCGCCCAACAGTGTGCACGAATTAGCTAAAAATGGCTAAGACAATGTCTTCACCAGATT
>CABHPR010157139.1:0-10370 GCA_902168415.1 Peromyscus melanophrys | reverse complement strand
TCTCTCTCTCTCTCTCTCTCTCTCTCTCTCTCTCTCGTTTTTTGGAGACAAGGTTTCTTGGTTTCTCTGTGTAACAGCCCTGGCTGTCCTAGATCTCGATTTGGAGACCAGGCTGGCCTCGAACTCACAGATATCCACCTGCCTTTGCCTCTAAGTGCTGGGATCAAAGGTGTGCGCCACCACACCCAGCTCTTCACCAGCTTCTTATCACCATAATGCCATCATTGCAATTATAGACTACTTGCCAAGGAAAGAAAGAAAGCTCATACAGACACCGTTCTAGGGGCTCGCAGCCACAGTGCCTGCTGAGCCCCACTGAAGACCTCACGGTGCAAATAGTGAATGGAGGAAGGTGTACAGTAGGATCACATCTGGAGCAGAAAGCAGAGACTGAGCTCCCACAATCCCTTTGGAAGGCAAGCCCCCATTCCCCTAAGTACCACACACAAGATCTTGAAAACTGCCCTGAATCCATTATCATCACACTGGGGGCCCAGGTCTTCAGTCACAAGAAGATGTGACTCTTGGAGATACTCTAAAAATACTCAAAACATAGTACATGGTAAAATGTTTGGTTTTAATTTTGAAAAAATCTTAGACATATGGTTTTTTGTCTGCAGATATGTTGGTGTATCATGTATGTGCCTGGTGCCCGAGGAGGCCAGAAGGGCCTGTAATCCCCTGGGACTGGAGTTACACATGGCAATGAGCTGCCGTGTAGGTGTTGAGAATCAAATCTAGGTCCTTTGGAAGAGCAGCCAGTGCTCTTAACCACTGAGCCGTCTCTCTAGCCCACTAAATACAGTTTTTTACTGAGTGTTCGTTCTCTGGTTAAGAAGAATGTGAACAAGAAGTCCTTAGAACACTTACTTTTACATCAAGAAAGCTTTGTGTGTACAGCCCTAATGGTAGCCAGCTGCCTCCCACATGCCCATCACAGATCACGACAGGGCAATTGCTCATCTCATCATTGTATCGAGGGGGGTAATAAATCCCTCTCAAATTTAATATATATGTATGTATGTATGTATGTATGTATGTATGTATATCCCTCTCAGATTTACTGACTCACGCTTTACACAATCTGACAAGTGGAATCTAAGCCCCAAGGCACAGTAAAAGCGGGTCAGCTTGGCCTGCTGTGAAAAGAAAAACTTTAGACAAATTAAATTTAGCAGTGTTAAATCAAAGAATGATTCTCTGAGTGAGCATGATGGCTCATACCTGCAATCCCAGCCCTTCAGAGGCTGAGGTAGGAAGAACTATGAGAGTCTGAGGATGACCGGGCCGCAGAGCAAGACCCTATCTTTAGGCAGAAAAAACTGGGGATGTAGCTCAATTGTTGGAGGACTTTCCCAGCATGCTTAAGCCCTAGGTTTGATCCCCAGCACCACCATGTAAATGGGGTTTGGTGATGCATTCCTGTAGATCTTACATAAAACAAACACACAAAAACCCAGGATGCTAGAAACACAGTTGTATCCTCAGAGGTGGCAGGGATTCTAAAGGTCTGTAGGAAGGGCTGTTCCAGCAGGGCTTTCGTTTGTTGGTTGTTTAATCAGATTATGGGGATTGTTGTTTTATTTGCTTGTGATATTTGTGTTGTTTTATTTGCTTGTGATTATTTGATTTGGTTAGGTTAGGTTAGGTTAAGTTTTGGTTAGGTTAGATTAGGTTGGTTTGGTTAGGTTAGGTTAGATTAGGGTTTGCTTAGGTTAGGTTAGGTTTTGGTTAGTTTAGGTTAGATTAGGTTAGTTTGGCTGGGTTAGGTTAGATTAGGGTTTGGTTAGGTTAGGTTAGGTTTTGGTTAGGTTAGATTAGGTTTTGGTTAGGTTTGGTTTGGTTAGGTTAGGTTAGGTTTGGTTTAGTTAGGTTAGGTTAGATTAGGTTTGGTTAGGTTAGGGTTTGGTTATGTTATGTTAGGTTTGATTTGGTTAGGTTAGGTTAGGGTTTGGTTAAGTTAGGTTAGGTTAGGATTTGGTTTGGTTAGGTTAGGGCTTGGTTAGGTTAGATTAGGTTTTGGTTAGGTTAGGTTTGATTAGGTTAAGTTAGGTTTCTTTTTGAGACATGTCTCACTATGTTGACTTGGAATTTGAGAACCATCTGCCTCTGCTGCTTGAGTGCTGGGATTAAAACCATGATGACCATGCCCCACCAACCATTAGGTTTTAAAGCAATAACTGGTAATCAGCCAACCTATCACACTGCCAACCTCTCTGGCTTTCCTGGAACCCAACAAGGAGGTTTTCCATGTTCCCACAGGATTTGCACACTCTTTCTTGCTCCTTCTCACACTTACATGATGACTGAAATGTTGACACTCAGCCACCCTCATGTTGGGACTTAATGTCTGCAAAACAGACTAAGAAGGGGCAGAATAAGGGGACTACTAATAATAGTCTATATGTTAATAGAAATATAGTTTACAAAGTAGTATGTATTTATTAAAATCCCTGAATGATATTCCAAAAACAAAAAATGTTTTTGTTAAATAAAAACCTATGGAGTTCTGTGTCAAATAAAATGTAGAACATGTTTTAAATTCTCATAAATGATATGTATATGGGAGTATTTAAAGACAAAGTATATGGATGCCTACAAATGAGTAAAAATATCATGGATTACTGGAAGATGGGCATAAACAGAAGGCTCATTTTATGAGAGGGCAATTACAGTGATGTAGATGTAACCATCTTATTAAATAAGAAACACAGAACTAAATGCAGAGTTAAAAGCCCAAGAGGTCAGAGTAGTAGCTAAGAGCTGATACTAAAAACCCTTTCTTACCCTTCGCTGCCACTGCCATCCTTCCCCTGAGAAAGAGACCTACTTCCTGTGTATCTGTCTTTTTATTGACTTTCTGTTCTGCCTTCTCATTGGTTGTAAACCCAACCACATGACCTCCTCATCACTGCCTGTCTATACAGACCTCCAGGTCTTCTATGGTTGATATTGAGATTAAAGGCGTGTGTCTCCATGCTGGCTGTATCCTTGAACACACAGAGACCTGCCTGTCATGTGATCAGGATTAAAGGTGTGTGCCACCACCACCTGGCTTCTGCTATGGCTTGCTATTAGCTCTGACCCCCAGGCAACTTTATTTATTAACATATGAATAAAATCACATTTCAGTACAAATAAAATATCACCATACGGTGAAATGTTGTTTTGTTTTGTTTTCGAGGCAGAGTCTCACTGCACAGACCAGACTGTCCTCAAACATGTGGTCTCCCATATTCATTCCCTGAGTGCTAAGTGTTGAGCTACACACACGTGCTACTGTACCCGGCTGTAGTGAAATGCCCACTGGGCTAAGAACATGGTTCTGTGGACAAAGTGTCAGCTGTGCATGCACGAGGACATGAGATTGGACCCCAGCACCCGTGTGAAAACTGAGTGTGGTGGCGCACATCCTTAACTCCAGTGTTACCGGGGCAGAGGGGTAGGGGAAACTGTGGGCTCACTGGCCAACCAGCCTAGTCAAAACAGCAAGCTTTGAGTTCAGTAGAAATCCCTGCCTGAAAAACAAGGTAGAACAGAGGATGTGGGAGGTCAGCTCCCATTTTTTCCCAGGGTACTCTTGAGGAGAGAGGAATAAGAAATATTTAGATAGAAAGATAGTGTGGAGAAGACAGACAGAAACACAAGATAGCTTTGGGAGAACTTGGATCAATGTCCACCAGCCCCTTCTGTCTCTTCAAAAGGGCTTTTTATAGGAATGCCAAGGGGCGGGGCAAAAGACCTCCGCCAGCACAGCCAAGTACAGATCCTTCCAAACACCTGGTAACCACACACATGGTCAAGCCATCCCCTAATGCAGCTCTGCTGGGTAAAGTAAGCTCAGCTCTCCACCAGGAAATCCCCCCTCTTTATATAATAAAGGATCCCCCAGGCTAGTCAGATAGACTGTGCCTGTCTTAGGTCATTCTTCTTTACTAATCTTCCTTACCTGTCATGGAGATACACTTTCCATCAAACATACTCTGGCTTAGGTTGGGAACTAGCAAGAAGAAAGTTGCCCATCTTTGACTACCAGCCTCTGACAAGAGGGGGTACAGAGCCTACCTCAGCTCTGACTCAGATCCCTACTAAGAGCTTGCAAGTAGTTGGAACAGCCACAGTAATCCCTGGGCTGCCATACCCCCAGTAAAGAAGATAATAGAGATGTAATGTAATGTTCTTTTTTTTTTCTGGTGCCTTTCCTGGAACTCACTCTGTAGCCCGGGCTGGCCTTGAACTCACAGAGATCCACCTGTCTCTTCCTCCTGAGTGCTGGGATTGAAGGTGTGCACCACTATCACACAGCTGTAATGTTCTTTTTTAATGGATCTAAGAAGTCTATAACAGCCTTAGCTGTGTCAAGCCCTTTTCTAAATCAAAACTCTCCATGAAAATGCATCAAACTTAAAGATTCCCTTAGCTTCACCAAACCATGGTTCATTAATAAATTAATACAATTCTAGTATGAATATTACTATATTTACAATTAGCATGGATATCACTATACATATTTGCACTTTTTACAACTTACATTCAAAAGCAAACTCTAGAGGACTACTTTACAAACCTCAGAAAACATCTAGAAAAGATCTCTTAACAGAACTATTTACATTTTCTCCCAACAAGACAGAGAGTATGCAAATCATGAGTTACCACAGTTAAAATTGTAGGTAAACTCAAAACTGCTTCATTCCTGTAATTTGGAATTCACAGTCAACTTTGATATCATCCTGAAAGTTTTCCTGACAGTTTAAAGTCAGAGCCTAATTTGTCAGTGGCTCTAAAGTCTTTATATCCAGCTCCTTACACCCCAGAATGCAGTGAGTGCTATTGCTAGGTGGCTGTAACACTCAGGACAACACCACTCCCTTAAAACCACCTTTCCCACCAGGCCCTCTCAGCCCTTCTGGAACCAGGAGAAGTGCGCCCAGTCGGGCTGTCCCCTGAGTGCCACAATTCAAACAAACATGGCTGAAACTTCATTCAGTTACAGCAGCACTTTCAGTTAGCTTTCCCAAGAAGTCTTGCCTCAGGGCGAGAATGGAATTACCGTACTGAGCTGCTGTAAAGCTCCTAGAAAAAACTTTCTGCGAAGCAATTAAGAACCATCTCTTAAAGGAGCCATGCATTGATGTGCTGCTAACAAACAGAAGCAGTGTGGCTCTGGGTTCCATTTCATTCCAGCTTTTCTGGAAGAAGGGTCAGCAACCACGGTATCAGAGCTGACATTTCCTCTGTTCCACACATTGTACCAAGGGCTCAGGCAGCCATCAAGTTTCATTTGATGACTGAGGGTACAATTTCCCCCTTCTTAATTTTTTGAAGGTGCATTTTAAGACTGTCATGAGCTCTTTCAATGATGCCTTGTCTTTGATAGATTTCTGTTAGCCCAATGGTTCCTTCTTGCATGTCAAGCACAACCCAAGTTCCCTATTTGTCCTTAAGCTTTTTCTACACCCAAAGCAACTTCCTGGTGTTTGGATCACTCTCCCTTGCTTTCTAAAGTGCTTCAAAGTGGCCTGACAAGTGATATTAGCATTTTAATTGCCTCCTGACAGGCAAACTTTGTTCACCTGTTTCCCATTCCCAGGAGGTAAGCTAAGCTTTCTAATAGTGCTTGGGAAAAAGCAGCATTTTGGGGTTTGGGGATATACTGGCAGTAATCCATTTTTAATTCCTTAAGCTGTTTAAAAGGAATTGGAACATGCATTCTCATGATATTTCCCTGGGCGTCTTGCTGCTCTATTACAGAGAACATTTGAAAGCCTTGTCTGGACTCACCCTGGTCTAAAAGGGCTCTTTTCTCATGGTCTATATTCATACTGAAATCAAGATCAAGCTTTTGCTCTTTTGCCACGGGAGTTTTCTGTCTTCCCTGAGCTTGTCCTAGGATATCTGTGTTACCATTTGACAGGTGTACCTCTCTAATCAAATTCTCTACCAGGCACCCTGGAGTGGGCAGCGCCTGCCCACATGCACATGTGCACTGGTGGTTGGTGTCAGAAGCAAGAACCCCTTGGGGTTCACCCCCACCCCAGGGTCAGTGAAAAAATGAGAGTACTTGAAACAAGAGCCTTTTCAGAGAGATTTCCTTCTGGATAGGTCCTCTTTGTTCCTGCTTGTCTCCTCCACCCAGATGAAGAGTCCTTGAAGCCCTGGCCGTGGCTCAGCCCTCTGCTAACTTCTTTCAGTTCTGGGGTTAGGGGCTTGTGTCCCCGTTTCTGCCTCGTTTGTATGGCAAAATGCAGCCTCAGCTGCCGTTGCAGCTACTGCTAGGGACTTAGACCTCGCTCTTCTTCCCTTCTGCTAGCCACCTCCGGAACGAACATTGGCTTGAAGAGGGGACTCAGTGCTAACAGCAAGGGTTTGCAATGCTCCAGGGGATTTTTGTGCTAGGGCAGTTGCAGATGGCCTTTCCCTTCTAATAGATGCTCCCCCCCCCCAGATGAGTTTAATCCTGAAAGATGAGTACCCTTCTGAGTGGGAGAGACCTGAAGAGTTTCCAGTTTTTGAGTAAGAGAAAGCACTAACCTTTTTAAGCTCTCCAGTTCCTCTCTTGTCTCATCCTAAGACTTCTGCTCCCTTAAATTGGCTTCATGGCCAAGCAGGAACTGACTCTGATTATACAGTGTTGTAAAAGCGCTTTCAGGCACTGCCACCAGAGCTAAGGGTTTGTTTCATCCGCATCTGCCTCAGGGAAATTTCCCCCTGTGCCTCAGGGCTTGGATCTAAGTCGTCTCAAATTAATGCCCACAGGCCAAAAGCTTCCACAGGCCTCTTTTCTAGCCTGTTTTCCTCACAGTATTTTTTCATTTCTGCTCCGATTCTTCTCCAGGTGTCTGCATTCAGAGTCCCATAGTCAGAGAACCAAGGACATAGTTCCTCTATGAACTCAAAAAATCTCTGTGCTTGTGGTTCCACCTTAACCCTTCTGGTTTTTAAGCTTTCTACAAGCGAATCTTCAAAGATCTGCTTACTATTTTCCTGCCCCATTTTGGCACTTATCTAGAAGGGATATTCTACTCTTACCCTAAGTTTCTTCTTACCCAATATTCCTATACCTAACCCTATATTTTTACTTAATTTTAATAGATAGAAATTGAGAGAGAGAGACAGAGAGAGAGAGAGAGAGAGAGAGAGAGAGAGAGAGAGAGAGAGGAACCTAGACAGAGAGAGACACTCACTGTAGCCTAACTTCTCACTTGGCTTTTCTTTCAGCCGCTTTGCTTTATCTATATACAACTTCACTCCCAAAAATAGAATACCATTGCCTTTACTTTTAATTCCTTACTGGGCATGCCCCCTCTGTTCCCACGACGCCCCCTACTCTCCTTTCTCCAAGTCTCTAGTTATGTCCCTAATTCTGGCCTCATCTGTGGGAGGCCAGCTCCCACTTTTTCCCAGGGTACTCTTGAAGAGAGAGGGATAAGAAATATTTAGATAAAAGGATAGTGTGGAGAAGACAGACAGAAACAAAATAGCTTCTAGAGGACCTGGATCAATATCCTCTGGTCCCTTCTGTCTCTTCAAAAGGGCTTTTTATAGGAATGCCAAGGGGCGGGGCAAAAGACCTCCACCTAGCACAGCCAAGTACAGATACTTCCAAACACCTGGTAAACACACACATGGTCAAACCATCCTCTAATGTAGCCCTGTTGGATAAAGCAAGCTCAGATCTCTACTAGGAAACCTCTGTCAGCCCCAGCAGGAGGGGGGGAGACCTAATTTTGACCTCAGAATGCACATTACTTGCACATACACAAACCTCACCCCATGCTGCACACCCACACAGACAGTGATATGTTAAAGAGTCTCCATGTTTATATGTTAGCTTTATAATTGTTTGGTCAAAAAATATAAATTAGGGGACAGGAGAGATGGTTCAGTTGTTAAGAGCACTGGTTGCTCTTGCAGAGGACCTGGATTTGAGCCCCAGAATCCACATGGCAGGTCACAGATCTAGTTCTAGGGGATCTGACTCCCTCTTCTGGCCTCCTTAGGCGCTGCATGCATGTGGTGCACAGTTACACATGCAGGCATACACCCATACACATAAAATTAAAATAAAAGAAAACAATTTTAATATATACATTAAATAATATATAGTAATTAAATAATATGCCTAAACACTGGTAAAATGAATAAATGGTTTTATCTTTAATGACCAATGAAACACATAAAAGTTTCCATTATAAAATGTTGAGGGTGGGGAAGCCATGTGGCAGAGTGTTTCCGTGAATGGCCAGCCAGGTCAGTGTACAGATGCGGAAAGGCATGCTCAGGGAGCGTGTCTGACTCTATTATTCCACTTCTGAGCAGCCCCGAAGGCTCTTGTTCCTTTCATTATGAAGCCCAAGCTCTTTGGCTGGGTACATAAAATGCTTCACAACCTGTCCTCTGACCCCTGCTCTGATCGCACCTCCCCACCTCTAGCACAAGGGCAGAGCTGTAATGAGGCACATGGGCAAGTGGCCAGGCTGATCATTTAGCGCCCTTTCAATATGACTGTGGTTTTTAACTGATTTTACTTATCAAAGCAATATATGTGCATAGTTTAAAAGGTCAAGGAATGCCAAAGGCTCCTATAACAAAAAACAACAGTACTTTCCTGCTACTCCGCCCCACCCACAGCCTATTATCCACAACAGTTAGTCTCAGACCTCTAAGCTATTTGTATTTGCTTCCAAGTCCCTGGGTTTGTGATTCTGTTCATGAAGGCAAATACTATGTTTATTATCTCTTAGTGTATGTGAGTTTATCGACATCCTTATTCTTCTCCAGCTCCTTCCAACACAGCTATCTCGTTATTTTTATTAAACCAAACAATTCAGTGTTGATTAACATGACTCTATTAATAAGTCATAAATGCATTCCTAAAGCATTGTTTTGACATACACCAACTAGATGGTTTGTGTTAAACATAAACTCCTTTAGCTTCTTCCAAGCCCAGTGTGGTCCTTCTCCTTGGGGTCTTGGAATTCTTTTTTTCCCTTTTGTAAAATTTTCCATTTTCTGAGTCGAGGTGATAGTTTCTAACTACCTCGTCAGAGGATTTCATCCCCTTGTGAGCGGCTTCTAGCCATATATTTATAACTGTAAATTAGACACTTAAAAAAAAAACTATTTAAGAACCAGACAAGGGACTAAGTAAAGGCACTTGCCTCCAACCTGAGAACCTGAGCTCAATGCCTGGATCCCTGTGGTTAAAGGAGAGAACTGACTCTTGCTATTTGTCTTCTGACTTCTATACATCATGCACACACAAATAAATAAGTGTGACAATTTTTTAAATTATTTGAGAGCTATTTCCGTGTGGGCAGCCTTGTCTTCCTGGCAGCATTGACTGTGCTGTTAGTCTGTAGCCAGCTTCCTTTTGTCTATGAGGTCTCTCCTCAGCTTCTTTAGTGGACTGTCCCAGGTCTCCTGAGAGGAGATGAAGGAGGAATGCCATTGAAGTTGGCAGCCAAGGGCACCGATGTTCTCAGGCGCTTCTTCGGCTCACCTCCCTGCCCACTGACTGCCCGTGGTCTTTCCATCTCAGTCTCTCAGAGATGCTCATCTTCCTGCTTTGTAGAATGGATGAGACCTAAAGGTCTAGCTGCTTCCTGCAAACTCTTACATTATCACGTTTTGCTCCCTTTCCTGGTCTCTGCCTTTCAAGTTCCTGCTGCTACTAATTCCTAGACCTTCTGTAGTTCAGTGGGGTCAAGTCAATGACTCAGATTAATGTGGCACTGGGCAGGGACTTTAGTGTGCCCTTCCCCTATCTTGGGTCTGAGTCACAATGGTCTCCCGGTTTTATTTAAGACCAACTCTATGTTTCTGATTTTTGCTGTGTTTCTTTAGTTTAGGGCATATTTGGAGGGAAATTGGAGGCAGAAATCCTTATTGCCATCTTATACCAGGAAGCTTTCAAGTAAGTGTTCTGTATTATTTGTTCAAGGTGTTTTTAGAGAGAGTTTTGGGTGCTGTGCAGGGAAAGGGTAAAGGCAAAGCAAAGCATGGTAGAGAAGCCGAGCTCTGTCTTGCTTCATTTTATCGCTTGTTCTACCTCTGGCCAGTGCCTGACTCACCAACCCAAACCACAGAAAGGACAGGGCTGGGTCCACAAACACTAGGAACTTGACCCAGTCAGGACTCCTTATAAAGAAGGATCCATTTTCCAAGTGGTGCAAAAGGCATCGGGCTGACTCGTTCACATCAGCACCATCAGAGAGGAAAGTATTCCTGTCACTGGTACCAAAGAAAAAACAGAGGCAAGGTTTTTGACTGCCTTGATCAAACCACGGGTTCACAGCACTGTGGTCCAGCCCCGGGAGCCCCGTTTGGATCGTAACAGTGACAGAGAAAGCTGCTAACACTAGAGGAAA
>CABHPR010157138.1:39602-57359 GCA_902168415.1 Peromyscus melanophrys | reverse complement strand
TCCGCCTGCCTCTGCCTCCCGAGTGCTGGGATTAAAGGCGTGAGCCACCACCGCCTGGCCAACTCCTTGACTTTTTAAAATATGTGATTCTTGTCTTTTCTTTTCTCATTCTAAACAAACACATACTTTTTATGTATGGTTTTGTATTCTTTTTTAAAATGTATTATTATGGGAGGGGGCTCATTCCATGACGCATGTGTGGCAGCCAGATTGATCTCAGTTCACCAGGCAAGCTGCACAGCAAGCAGCTTTAACCACGGAGCCATCCCATCTGGCCCTGTACTCTCCTTTGCATGACCTTAAAGGTCTTATGTAGATTGGAATTCCTCTGGGGCTGGAAAAGAGCAGAACAGGAAACGGAGTGACCAATCCAAGTGAGAAGTGGGGGCCACTTCTAGATATTGAAAGCCCACACAAGGGGGCCAGGTGATTTTCTAACTTGACAAATTCCAGAGAGCGGCACAGGTCTTTGGCAGCCCCTTCACATAACAAGTACCATTCAGGGAAAAGTGGCTCCTTTTCTTTTGCTGTCTTTACGACACACTGTGCAGGGTAACAATGATCTGCTCCCCTCACTTTTGTTTTCTTTTTATTTGTTTCTCGTTTTATTTTATGTGTAAGGATGTTTTACCCGCAAGTGTGTGTCTGTACACCATATGCATGCAGTGCTCTCAGAGGCCAGAAGAGGGTCCCCTGGGAGTTACAGACAATCGTGAGTCACCCTGTAGGTGCTGGGAATCAAACCTGGGTGCTCTGGAAGAGCAGCCAGTGTTCTTAACTGCTGAGTATTGAGTCTCAAACCCAGGACAAATGGCTAATTGAGGAGCCTATTCAACATATCAAAGCGGACCTGGCTGCCAGGTTCTCCCAGCATCCCTCAGGCCCTACTTGTTACAGGGTATGGCTGGCATACCCCACCTCCTACCCTAAACTTCTCCAGCCCAGGGGTTGGGCTGCCCTTCCCAAAGCTGCTCGTCCTTACATAATCCAGCCATTTTGGTTACCCGGCCCTTTTGTCTACCTGTTACCCTCCTGGCCTCTTGGTCTTCTGGCCTCCCAGCTCTCTCATCTCTGCTCCCCACTCTCCTCATGTGACCCAGCTCAGAGTCATGTTCACTGTGGACTCTTTTCAGATGTCCCTGCTTCTGGCTATGGTCTCCCTTTTTATCTATAGTAAACCTTCTCCACCATACCTAGGAGCGGCCATGTTCTTCCTGTTTTATTTCATATTTCTGTTCACTGAGCCATCTTTCCTGCCCCAGTAGACTGTTCCCAGTGTCCTCACATTTTTCAATCAGCACCTACAGTCTAATGAATGCCCACACTATGAGTAGGACCCACTTCTCCCAAGCTTCTTGCTCACTCGTGACTTTCTGAGGCATTGAGCATACCATGCCTTCTAACCCCACCCTCCAGTCAAGGCAGGAAAGCCTTGTGATCATTTGGTGTTCTGCCTCAAAGCCCAGGTTGGATAAGGAAGCAGCCTGTCAGTTCCTTTTCTGTGAACGTACAAGTGAGAGAGAAGGAGAAAGCCCCAGCCCTACCCTCCCAGAACCCCAGTACCAAACATCTCTGTATTCCCATGAGAAATTCCTCCTTGGACCCCAGTGTAGGCCAGAGCTAATTTACGGCACTTTTACCCAGAAAAATATGCCTAACTGTTATGGACAGTTACTAGACCATTGTAAATGGGACATTTGATGAAGAGACTTCTCTTTCCCAAACAAGGACTGCAGCAATTGGAACCAGAGGGTTTTCCGAAGGGAGGATTCTTGGCACTCACTTCAACTTGATTATAGAAAATGACACTGTGAAGTATCACGTGGGCTTCATTATGGTCATTCAGATCACAGTCCAGCTGTTTTTTTATGGAGATATAACTTGATGTAAATTGGATTTCTCTATAGGAGATTTAGATTATGCTGTATTTCCTGGAGTGTTAGAATGAGCTGCAAATTGATAAAAATTATCCTTATGGGGGTCTACTAATAATAATTACGAGAAATATTTTTTCTAACAGGTACATTTCATTGACTATAGGCAAATAAAGGCTTTATTTAAAATTTTAGGAACTGACCTCACCTGATGGTCCAGTGTGCTACTGTGTCCATCATGATTTCCAGCAGGACCATTCAACTTCACGGTAGAGAATTTAGGGGTGCTGGAGAGGTGGCTCAGCAGTTAAGCACTTGCTGATCTTACAGAGGACCCAGTTTAGTTTCCAGTACCCACAGGCAGCTCACAGTCACCTGTGACTCCAGTTCCAAAGGACTGGACACTCCCTTCTGCCTTCCTTCAGCACCAGCACACATACATACACAGACAAACATCGACACACATACAATTCTTTTTAAGAATGTGAAAGAAAATTCTCTGAAATGTAGTAATGTATAGAAGGATAGATAATTTCAAAAGTTTTGAGGAAAGGGAACTTTTAAAGCTCTTTTCAGGGGTTTATTTTATTTTTTTATTTTTATTTTTTTGGTTTTTTTCGAGACAGGGTTTCTCTGTGTAGTTTTGGTGCCTGTCCTGGATCTCGCTCTGTAGACCAGGCTGGCCTCGAACTCACAGAGATCTGCCTGGTTTTGCCTCCCGAGTGCTGGGATTAAAGGCGTGAGCCACCACTGCCCAGCTTTTGGTTTTTTTGTTTTTGTTTTTTGTTTTTGAAAGCTCTTTTTTATAAGACACAAATGATAGTACATCCATTGCAGCATTATCTAAATTTGAAAACACTCCTTACACCCAACTAGTAGGATGTCCCCTAAGTGAATTATAGAAGTCTATGTAACTATTAAAATGATGATGTAGGTTTGTAATTGTGTATATAGAAATATATTCCCTAGGAGAAGAGAATCATAAAGCTGTACATAATAAGTAAAATAAATACTGAATGAATCTGAAATCTCACATGATGTGCATGAAATATAAATAATAGAACTTTTCTTTAGGTAGAAATATGGAAATATGAACAAGCTATTTTGATTCCTACATTGTCTTTTTTGTTAACTGTTTTTTTCAGACATGCTAGAGATCAAACAAATGCTAGGCAAGTGTTCACATCACTGAGGTAAGAACCTCATGTTTTCTCTGATTTTTAAAAACAATGTACACATATTACTTCACATCTAGAATAGACAGTAGTTGTGCTTTTTATTTTAAAAAAATCTCTTTGCTTCTGAAGGGTAAACTCAAGGTTTGTGGTGTAAAATGGTACTAGAAGATTCCTCTACCCAGCTCCTGCTCCCCTCCAACATCCTCTCCAAGGAACACCCTTCTGGATGTCTGGCAGATGGCCACTTGTAATTAATAGGGAATTCACTATTTCTCAAGTTCACAGTAATTCTGATAGCATTTAATTTGGATGGATAATTGTGTTAGCAACATTCCACTGAGAAAGGGAATTAAATTTAGAGAACTACGGAATATTTTGGCATGCTCTGGGTATGATGATGCCCCCAAAGTATGACTCCATGCTCACAGTGAAGTGCTCTGTCTGAGAGGGGGAGAATAATATAAGTTCTTTATAAAAGGAATGAGGGGGAGCTACTGCAGAGATGAACAAGGTCAGAGGGCATTTATGGGATGGAGAGAGACTGGGATGACCATGTTCATCTTTTCGTGGAGCTGGCTAGAAGCTTTCCCAGTATTTCATAAGATCTCTCTCTTTCTCTGGTGTGTATGTGTATCATCTCTCTGTCTCTCTGTCTGTGTGTGTGTCTATCTGTCTCCCTGTCTCTGTCTGTCTGTCTCTCTCTGTGTGTGTCTTTCTCTCTGTCTCTCTGTCTCTGTGTGTGTCTGTCTCTGTCGTGTGTGTGTGTGTGTGTGTGTGTGTGTGTGTGTGTGTGTGTGTGTGAATGTGGAGTCCAGAGGTCAATACCGGCTCTATCACTTTGTCACTCTATCAATCTCTCTATCACTTCCCACCTGAGACAGGGTTTCAAAAAAGAAATGGTCACTTAAAGAAATGGTCTACATCCTAGTCATCAGGGAATGCAAATCTAAACTTACTTTGAGATTTCATCTTACACCAGTCAGAATGGTCAAGATTAATAAAACAACAACAGCTCATGCTGGCAAAGATGAGAGGTAAGAGGAACACTCATCTGTTACTGGTGGAAGTGCAAACTTGTACAGCCACTATGGAAATCAGTGTAGCAGCTCCTTAAGAAGCTGGGAACAGATCTACCCCAACATCCAGGTACACAGCTCTTGGGCGTACACCCAAAGGGCTCTACATCTTACAACAGAGACCCTTGCTCAGTCATGTTCATTACTGCTCTATTCATAATAGTCAGAAATAAGCAGGTAATCAACAGGTAAATGGACATAACTAGAAAAAAATATCATCCTGTATGAGGTAACCCAGACCCCAAAAGACAAATATGGTATGTAGTCTCTTATATGTACATGTTAGCTTTGAAGCCTTTGATAAGCATGCTACTATTCTTTTTTTTTTTTTTTCAAGACAAACCTTCTCCATGTAGCCCTGGCTGTCCTGAAACTTACTTTGTAGACCAGGCTGGCCTTGAACTTACAGAGAGCCACCTGTCTCTGCCTCCAGAGTAGGGGTTAGGTATAACGTAAAGGACTATGGGGAAGGGGAGGATCTCTCAAGGAAGAGGAAATAGAATATATAGTTGCAGAGAGATGGGATTGGGGGAGGGGACTGGCATGGGAGGGTTAAATGGAGAGGTAAGGGAGAGGGGTAAGGGAGGGAATACAGGACAACTAAGGGCCATGTGAGGGCCATATGGAGGCTTCCTACAGAAGAAGCTTCTTAAACAATGCACATATATGAAAGAACACTAAACGGAGTCACCGAATGAAGGGTGTGACAACACCTTGACTAGACATCTCTTGCCACCAAACATAACTTCCGGTGCCAGGAGCGGGTTGTATCTAATTAAGTGGTTGTCCACAGGGAGCACATGGGAATCCCCAAACAAGTCAGGCTATTGCCAAGGCTATTGGTTGCCCTCCACAACCTGGTAATAAAGCCCTATGCTGAAGACAACACTTACATAGTTCATCGAACATGGAAAAGTCAAGCGTGTGCCTACCTAGAGCCTTCACCCCTACTGACTAGTGTTCATGATACTGGAAGTTACTCTGCACATAACCAGAGGAGAAAGGTAATCACCAACCCAGCTGCAGCCCCTTCAATCTACAGTGGTGACCTGTGTGCATGACACACTGGTGCTGTAGTGGCACAGACATTGTGGGAGTGACCAAAGACCTGAGACCAGATAGGCCAGGGACCTAGGGGAATAACCAAATACTACCGTTCAGCTAAAGGAACGTAGCAATAAAACAACTTCTAACAACATTCTGTAGACACAACGATTAGTGTCTTGCTCCGAGAAACTTCCTCCTGAAGTAGATGTGAACTTACCCAGAGACTTTGAACACAGAGAGTGAGAGACTTTGGAGCACTCAGCACTAAACGGCACGTGTTCATCACACCCCTCAGGGCTCAGGGAACTCTGCAGAAAATGAGGCAGAAAGATTATAAGAGCCAGCGGGATGGAAGACTCCAAGGAAACAGTGTCCTCTGGACACAACAGGGCTGATGCACATATGAACTCCAGAGACTGGGCAGCAAGCACAGGGCCCACAGACGTTCAAGCCAGACTGGGTCCCTGTGGTGAGAGGGGAAGTGGACATGATCCCCCATCCCTAACCAGACGCTATCTCCAAGTGACAAATGCTTGCAAAAGAAAAAAACACTCCTCTCCAATGGTGTCTCACTGGACATACAAATACATTTAAGGGTGGGCCCCATGCCCAGTGGTAGATGATCAGCACAAAATGGATTGTATAGCTGGAGTTTTCCTGCCTGGTCCACAGTCAGGACAAATCTCTGTCACCCGCCAGTCCCACAGCCACTCAGACCCAACCAAGTAAACACAGAGACTTATATTGCTTACAAACTGTATGGCCGTGGCAGGCTTCTTGCTAACTGTCCTTATATCTTAAATTAATCCATTTCTATAAATCTATACCTTGCCACGTGGCTCATGGCTTACCGGCATCTTCACATGCTGTTTGTCATGGCGGCGGCTGGCAGTGTCTCCCTCCACCTTCCTGTTCTCTCAATTCTCCTCTCTGTTAGTCCTGCCTATACTTCCTGCCTGGCTACTGGCCAATCAGTGATTTATTTATTGACCAATCAGAGCAACACATTTGACATACAGACCATCCCACAGCAGGATCGGGTGTTTTTGGAGATCTTTCTGACTCATATTGCTTTGTTTGGGCATTTTGTTTACCTTAGTGGTCTTTGCTTATATAGTATAGTTTCCTATTTTGTGTTTTTATGGTGTATATATATGTGTCTGTGTATATGTATGTGTGTATGTATATATGCATGTGTATGTATGTATGTGTGTATGTGTATGAATGTGTGTATATGTATATATGTATGTTTATGAGTGTATGTGTATTTTTGCATGTGTATAGGTGTGTCTGTGTATATGTGTGTATGCATATATGAACGTGTGTATGTGTGTATATATGTATATGTACATGTATATATGTATATATGTGTGTGTATATGTATGAATGTGTGTGTATATATATATGTGTGTGTATGTATGTGTATGTATATGTGTATATGTGTGTGTGTGTGTGTGTGCGTGTGTATATGTGTGTGCTTTTATCTTTCTTTGTCTTTTTTTAATTCTCGAGGGGTTGTTTTGTTTTTGTTTTAACATGCCTGTTTGTTTTCTAAAGAAAGAGGGAAGAAGGCGTGGCATGGGATGGGTGGGAGGAGGGGAGGATCATGGAAGAGATGATGGAGGGGAACTGTGATCAGATGCATTGTCATGAAACCATATTTTAAAGTAAAAAGAAGAATTCATATGCCAGGGATGACTAGTAAATGCGATGGACCAGGCACCCGGAGTCAGTGTTAACCCCGAAGAGAAGAGACAGCCCTGATGGTGTAGGAGCAGGGGCATGGGGCGGGTCAGTCTTACTCAGACGGGAGCAGGCAGAGGCCCAGGTGACATCTGGCTCCATGAGGGGGAGCCTCCCATTGTTCTGTAGTTCCCTTTTCTTATATCAAAATCTGTTTCTGTGTCTCCCCAGTCCGCCAGCCCTGTAACCCAGAGTTAGTTTAATCCCTGTTCCAAATGAAAGATAAAAGCAGCATGCTACCCTTGAAATATTAAGCCACAGTAATTTCCATTCCCCATAAGTGGCGGTACCCTATGACCCCTCTCTCGGTGAATCAATGGGTTCCACCATTCCAGGGGAAGGCTGAATTCATAACTAGAACAAAGCCGTTACTCGGCTTAGAGTGTCAAACTAAATTTCTTAAGTTCACAGCAAGATAATTCCAGGCTTTGTTAAGAGAAAAAGGGTTTTGCCTAAATCCAAAAAGTTTTCCTTTTCAACATCTTCGAAGCCATGCCAGGGGTTCAGGGCACAGTTTACTGCGAGTCTGAAGCTTTCGAATGGCTCATGTGAGTCGACTCTCTGAGGGCTACACGCTCTCTGATGATGCAAAAGAAAGGTTTTAAAATTGTCAACTTTATATTCTTTCTTAAAATTAGCTGCCTGGGGGATTTGCTGTAATTGACTGGCTTTCCCCCCACTCATCTCAGCCTGCCTTTCCCAGCCACCAGTTTTTCAATTTCATACATAAAAAAGTCATACTTCCCACCATCTGAATTCCTACAATGGTGCATGGCCCCAGGAGACAGAAACCTCCAGGGCACGAAATGACTGGCTGTTTGAAGAACTGCACAGCCCCGGGAGGAGTGCCAGGTCGGCTCACAGGACACGGTGAGGGCAGCATCTGTTTACCTTTGTTTCCATACTTTGGAATTCATGTGGGACATGGCTGCCATGAGGACTCGCATGCAAACACTTCAGCTGGAAAATGAAATCAAGGCTTCTGCTAACCAAAGGCATGGCTGGTTAGCTGGCTGGGTGGACAGTGAGAACTGAGTCTGTGAATAAGGCTTAATGTGAAAACATCCCACTGAAAAACATTGAATCAGGAAATCTAATGTCCTCAGGTTCCAACCAAAGGGCACACACACAGTATAAAATACACCACAGGCCTTTACAACTTTTACAACTACAAAATCTATGAAAAAAATGTATAGATGTTGATTTGATGCATGTGGAAGTTTTCCAGAATTCTCTAAAGAGTTCTGTAGTTGGATTTTCTTTGGACTGCCAGCTCCCAAATAATGACAGAGACTTCTTACTAATTACAAAAGCTTGGCCTTAGCTTAGGCTTGTTCCCAATCAGCTCTTAAAACTTAAATTAACCCATCTGCATTAATCTATGTCTTGCCACATTGCTCGTTACCTCTGCTCAGTACCATGTGTCGTCCCACTTCCTCTGTGACTGGCTGGCGAATCTTGCCTCTCTTCTTCTCAGAGTTCCTATCTCTGCCTGGAAGTCCTGCCTACCCTCCGCTGCCTAGCTATTGGCCAGTCAGCTCTTTATTAAACCAATCAGAAGGTACCTTGGCAAAGACATATCTTCACAGTGTACAAAAAGATTATCCCATAGCATTTGGCCCTTTTTGTATAAATAAAAAAGAAATGTTTTAACTCTAACACAGTAAAACTATATACAATAAAGTGATTATTAGGTAAGAATTACATTCACAATGTCCAGTCCATTTGTATTTTGCAAATTCAGAGAAAGTACTCAATTATCTGTCCTATCTTGGTGAGTCTAAAGTTTTAGACCTCAATGACTTTCTGTCAAACTTTTATTACCAACCTAAAAATATCTTTTTAGATCTTAAAAATTTTTCTTAGATATACAACTTTATAAAATTTATCTCTCTTTTGTAAGTTTCTTTTTTGAAACAGTATAACTATCTAGTCTTCAACCCCATCAGAGACTTGAGAAGGATAAAATGTTACCTGAGTAAACAGGAAGTGCAGAGCAAACAACTTCCAAATACATATTTGAAGTGACAGAAGCAGCTGGCTGTCTGGACAGTCACCCAAGGTTCTTCTGCAGCATTGGGACATCCATCTTTGGCCTACAGACCTAGAATATCTGACAGATTTTTCTTTGAAGCAGTAATTTTGAAGGACTAACTTACCTTATCTTGACAAAGTTTGGTAGTCAACTTCCTTCATGTCCTACTTGTCCAATTTGGACAGCATACTGTCAGCAGTTGAGGCAAGGGGAGCTTTTTGCCCGGTGGCCAGCTTTGCCACAGTGAAAGCAAACTCCATATGAAGGTTCTTCAATACCATCATCTTCTTTGAAGTAGATTGGTGTTGCCAGGAGTAGACAAATCTCACTGTCGTGAAAAGCCTTGCGTCATTAAAACATCTTAAATGCTATATTCTGTAGGTCTCTGAAATGTTTGAAGACCACCTATCTATCTATAATATATCTCTCTTTGACCTTGAAAACATACCTAACAAGACTACAAGTTTAATTGTTATAGATGACTAACTACTAACCTGTATTTCTTAATTAACCTAAATAGTTTGTGATAATAGCTTTCAATGACTAGAACTTTACCTTAATTTTTAAATGAGCTGTATATGTACAATACCTAAACAAGAGTAGAAACATATATATAGTATGTTATAACAAAAATAACCTTAAATTTGTGTCAATAAGCAAAAATACCTTAAACAAGAACAGAAACATACATACAGTATAACAAAAATAGCCTTAAATTTCTGTCAATATAAAAAAATCCATATCATTGCAAAATATTTGAGAATAGAAGTTGCTTTTTAGTTTAAAAGTAGATTCAACAATCTACTCTTTTATCCTATCATTTCTTTTTATCTTCCTTTGTTTTCTTTTTCAGAAAAAGATCCTTGAATCTAATCTCCTTTGCTCAGTTTCTTCCTTGACCATGACCAATAATAACTTGCAATTAATCCCCCTAAATAATGACAAACAGCCATAACTCACCAAATAACCAAAAACCACCCACCCCACCTCTTGGGAATGTGGGTGCTGTGTTCTTAAAATTACTTCCTGTTGTCTGGGGGTGACAGCATCTTTAGGCAACCCTGAGAAAAATGGTCAAGTCCTGGGAGAGCCATCTATATCATTTATTGCACAGTCTCTGTGTGAAGGGAAAGTGTAGAGCTCATCTGAAGATCTGGCTGGAGTAGTCTGTGAGGCTGGACCATTTTAGCTAGCCACTTTGTAGTTGTTCTGGATGAAGATTTTTGAGGAAACTGCAACAGAGTATTCTAAGAGGCTGGATCACCCGGGCTATTTGTCTTGTCTTCAATGGTGTCTGGTCCTTTCTTCTGGAAACACACAAACTTTTAAAGGTGCCATACATACCTGCATTAACACAAGTATGGAATGTGCAGTGTACACAAATCAGCTAAAGATAATTCTCTGCTCTGTGTTTGAGCGGGTAAAAGACACCTGTCAACTTTATAAGTCCATTTGGACTGCATAACCAAACTATAATGTAAATCTCTATCCACGTGTATGAAAGGATGACCCATAATAATAAGTCATGAGGACTCTGTAGCCAACAAGATTTATCATATCTCAGCCAGTCTCAGAGCTGCTCCCATGTAAAGGGATTAACATGTACATCACCTGTCTTATAGTTTTTCTTGGTTTATTCCTTCACATATATAGCCAAGATTTTCAGAAAGTCTCCCCTGGTCAAATCTGATCTTTCATAATTCTGAAGGAATCCATAGCTTTTTGTTTCCTGTGGAAACAAAGGTATAACCTCTCCCCCAATGCAACACATTTCCTGACTTCTATTCTGAAGTTAAAACATTCTCAAAATACACAGACTGGTTTAATTTAATAGTATTTTTTCCCCACAGTCCAATGTCTCTCAATGGATGCTGGTTTTTGTTCACTAGCATCTAAAAAATTTAAAGTTAATAAAGCTCTATATTGGATCCAGATGCCCTGTGTATATCCCATCCTTATATGGTTTGTTCTTTTTATATTACTTTATTCTTTCTTTAAAGATTTTATTACTTTTAAACTATTTTTTCTATGACTATCTATACTCATTTTCTTTTCTTTATTTAGCATCTAAGCACATTTTCAAGCACATTGTACCTGTTCAGAGGTTTTTTTCGGTCTGGACATGGCTTTCTGCACACTTACAGCCTTCTCTGACCATGAGACCCAAACTTTAAATGGCCACAGGACTCTGCTTAGCACATGGCACTGGCTCTGCCCTCCTTGGGTCAACCCAGCAGGCTACCCAACTGGTTCTGGGCTGCAAACACTGTTTGCCTTTCTGTGAGAGCCTAGTCTCATGCTCAGTGGCAACAGCCAGGAGCTGTTTTTACCCATTGGGAAGTTGTTGGGCTGTGGCAGGCATTTCTACCTAGTCTCCAGTGAGAAGCACACCAGCTGCCCAACATTGGGCACCAAATGTAGTTGGGTTTTCTTTGGACCACCAGCTCCAAACCAATGACATGGAGACTTCTCGCTAATTATGAAAGCTTAGCTTTGGCTTAGGCTTGTTCTCCACTAGCTTTTAAAACTTCAGTTAATCCATTTTTATTAATCTACATTCTGCCAAGTGGCACATTACCTCTGCTCAGTACTATGCATCCTACTTCTTCCCTGGCTGGCTGGTGAATCTTGCCTCTCTTCTTCCCAGAATTCCTATCTCTTCCTAGAAGTCTGGCCTATCCTCTCCTGCCTAGCTATTGGCTGTTCAGTTCTTTATTAAACCAATCAGAAGGTGCCTTGGCAGAGACATATCTTCACAGTGTACAAAAAGACTATCCCACAACAGAGTTGGAAGGAAGAATACGTTTGCTTAAAAGCACAGGGCAGAGAGGCAGGATAAGATAGAGATATTGTGTAGGTCAGCTTGACACAACCTACAGTCATCTGGGAAGAGGGAACCTCAACTGAGGAAAAGACTTCATCAGAATGGCCTATAGTCAAGTCTGTGGGGGCATTTTCTTGATTAATGATTGATATGGGGGGGCAGCCCACTGTGAGCTGTGCCACCCCAGCTGGATGGTCCTGGATGGTCTAAGAAAGCCATGAGCAAGCCCTGGGGAGCAAGCCAGTGAACAGAGTTGCTCCGTGGTTCCCGCCTCTTCTGCTTGTGGTCCCGTTCTGCCTTCCCTGATGCTGGAATGCAACCAGGACGCGTAAGCCAAGTAAACCCAGTCCTTCTCAAGTGGCTTTTGTCATGTTGTGCATCACAGTGACAGCAAACGAGGGACTCTCACCATGGGGACACTAAACAGTCAAGAAGCCAATAAGCTTTAGGATGTGCTGGCAATGAATAGATTCATTCGGAGGAACCCAGGGCATAGAGAATTGTTTCTTGACTGCCAGGAAAATCACCAGCTTTGCTTTGTAGCCACCCCATACCATGAGATCGCTACAGGGCAGAGGAGACTAAGGTCAAATGTCAGGCAGGTCAAATGTCAGGCTGAGAGACTCCATTGATCTGATGCTACATTGCTCCCAAGCCTGACTCCATGTGGCTGACCTATGGCATGGCAGAACTTTTCAAGTCCCCAGAAAAATGTGCTGAGAGACACAAAAGAACACTGAGAATTAGGAATGCTGGCTGTTTAGGGGGAAATGACAGCTGGACTCCTTACCCACTGACTTGGGAACCCCTGGCCTGGAAGATTCCCCAAAGGATAGTTTTAAACCAGAAGAGAATACTCATTGTGAAGTGATACATTTTGGTTGTTTTGGACTGAACTTGAAATTTCATGTGACAGAAGTAACTTAAAGGGAAAGAAGATTTATTTTGGCTAAAAGTTCCAATCCATCATCTCAGGGAGGGCATGGCAGAGCAGAAACGCTAATGTCATGATGAGAGAGAGAGAGAGAGAGAGAGAGAGAGAGAGAGAGAGAGAGAGAGAGAGATTCTAGTCTGCCATGGGTTTTTGAAACCTAAAGGCCCACCCCCAGTGACACACTACCTCCTACAAGGCCACACCTCCTAATCCTTCCATCCTATCAAACAGTTCCACTCCCTGGTGCTAAGCATTCAAATATATGAGCCTTTGGGAGCCATTCTTATTCAAAGCACCACACAGCCTACTGCACATTATCGCCTGAGTTCAGCTTGGGTCTTCCCACTTAGCCTTCTCTCGGAATCACCCTTTCAGTGCTTTCTTGATGTCCTAGGCACTTCTCAGCCAATCAAGTTGGCAGTTGGGATGAATGATCACAAGTAGCAAAGCAAATTGAGGAAACATTGGTTTCAGAACTCATGAAAACCTTACAGAGAAGGCTTTCTCAGTGGGATGGTCTGCTATGGAATAATTCTTCTTTACACTGTGAAAATGTGTTGCTCTCATTGTTAATAAAAAGACGATTGGCCAGTAGCTAGGCAGGATTTTGGGGGCAGAGAGAATGCTGGGAAGAAGAAGGGAGGAGTCTCGGGAGTCACAAGCAGATGCAGAGGGAAGCAAGATGAACATGCTGTGTTGAAAGAAGGTACTGCCACATGGCAGAGGGTAGATAAGAAACATGGGTTATTTTAAAACATAAGAGTTAGCTAGTTACAAGCCTGAGCTATTGGCTGATCATAATTCATAATAAGTCTTTGAGTGATTATTTGTGAACTGGCTGGTGGGACAGAAAACTCCGCCTACAAATGGTGTTCTAATGTGGGGCTGACATTTTCATATACGACCTAACAAAGCTTAAAAAAGATTCTAAGCACACAAAAATGGAGCCTAAAGCAGCTTCCCAATGACCTTCTTTTCTCAGTTAGGCTGGATACTAGTGACAAACAGAGGTGTGGCTCCTTTAAGACGCAGCTTCCTTGACTTGGTGCTAGCAGCAAACACAGGTGCAGCTCTTTTAAGAGGCCCTGCTACCAAACACTTAAAGGGGTTTATGAGCAGCAGGCAGAGTGCTACTCAGTAGCAGCATGGACCCAACAACTTCCCAGAGCTGGGGTGGTAAACATGGCTCCCCGGTACCTCTGCCATGAGGCTGAATTCTCAGGGAGTCAAGGTGGGAGGAGCCAGCCACCAGCACCCTATGATCTAAGTTACACAGTGGTCTAAGTTTGGCTCATACAAACAAACAAACAAAAAAGATAACAGATACACAGTAAGACTGATCCAGACAGATAAAACCTTTTAAAAAAATGGGCTACAGTGCATTTAAAAAAATATACATAGGTTTGAGAGAGAAAAAAGAAAGAGTATATACAGTCACAGAATAAAAAAGTTTAAAAATAATAAAGTAAATACCTTAAAAAGGAGTACAGTAAAACAAAAAAAAATAATAAGCCACATAAGCATGAGAAATACAAGAAAGTCTGGATCCTATATGTTATTGTGTTGTCTTTAGATTTTCTAATTGCTAATGAAGGAATGACAGCTGCTAAAACACATTGGATTATGGACACTGCTGGATTAAATCAACCTATACATTAAAAAAATGCCATGACTTCAAAATGGAAGTCAAAAGATATGCTGCTTTGGGGGAGAGGTTATGCCTTTATTTCCACGGGAAATGAGAGGCTGTGGATTCATTCTGGGTTGATACAGATCAGATTTGATCAAGGAAGAAAATTCTGACTGCAGACATAAAGGAATAAACCTAGGAAAACTACAAAACATGTGATATATATTTTATCTGTTCAAACATAAAACAAAAAATCGTCTTTGGCGAACTTGTGTACAAAACACAGTCTGTACTTCTATAATACAGATATATATGTTACCTTTAACCATTTATGTATTTTCAGAACAAGGAGACCAGACACCAATAAAAATGGATGGCCCAGGTGATCCAGCATCTCAAAATGCCTCTGTTACAGTCTCTCAGAATTCTGCATCCAGAACAGCTTCAAGGCTGGAGCTGAGATGATTCAACCTCACAAACTACTCCAGCCAAAACCTAACAATTATCCTGATTTTCTCAAGGTTCCTCCCAAAATACCAGTGCCTACAAACAACAGTAAGTCATCTAAAAAACAATGCCCACACCCCCAAAAGATGGGTTATGGATGTTTGTTATCATTTAAGAGGGGTTGGTTACAAGTTGTTATTGGTCATAGTAAAAAAAAAAAAAAAAAAAAAAAAAGCTAAACAAAGAGTTAAATTCAAAGATCTCTTTCTAAAGAAAAAAGGAGGATATGATATAGAAATGATGAGATAAAAGGGTAGATTATTGAATCTACTTTAATCCAAAAAACAACTATTAATCTCAAAATATTTTACATTGGTATGGATTTTGGTTTATTGATACAAATTTAAAGTTATTTTTGCTACACTATATGTATGTTTTTTTTCTTGTTTGGGGTATTGTACCTATGTAACTCATTTGAAAATATAATGTATAATTAAGAAATATAGGTTAATAGTTAATCATCTATAATAGTCATGTTAGGAATGTTTTCAAGGTCTGGCCGGTAGGACAGAAAACTCTGCCTACAAAGGTCTGTATATGTTACACACTGGGAGTAGCTTGAGCATACATGAGATCTCAAAGCCTACCTCCACAGTGACGCACTTCCTCCAACAAAGCCACACCTCCTAACAGTGTCATTCGTGCTTATGGGGGCCAATTTCATTCAAACTACCACAGTTGTTTTGTATCAAATTCTTACTATCCTTTTGTACTTATGTGCAATGCTACCAGGATCATGATGGCAACAGCGGACTCTTGATATTTTTACTATTTGGCTTTATGCTTTCTCCTTATTTTCCTCCAGAGGAGTGAAAGAACCAAGCTCTGGCTTGCTAATGAGCCAAGTCGGATTCTACCTCTTAGGTCTGACCAAGGCCAGGGACTTCAGTTCTATCCATTACTATAACATTATTTACTGATTTCTGAATAAAATAGCTTTACTTATCTGGGGCTAAGAAAAGATAAATTTGATGTTACCTGGGAGGGGAGACACCATGACCATGAAGGTGGTTTTCCCAAGGTGAAGCTTATCCATTGTTCTCCGGATGTGCTGACCCCTGCAATTTCCCCTGACTGATAAACTTAGTAAACAGTTCTGATCTGTAGTGTTTGGCAATTTCTATGGGTTAAATGCTCAACCATGGCTGAATTAGTACTATTATGTCACTGAAAATATATACACAGTCTTCTCTTGCAAGCCAGTGCTTTCCAACCTGAGAACCATGTGGAGATCTGCCCCTTTGTTTTCTCAGCTCCAGTCCAGGAGCATGTGAAATTTACAGTGAAGTACATTGAGGATGATGGGGTGTCACTGACGACCTTTGAAGAGCAGCAGTGGCTTTACCTTCAGCAGACCTATGGCATTCCTCCAGCAGCGGTTTATCCTCTTGCTTTGAGGCAGGGGTAAACTTGCCTGCACCTTTCAGACACCTGGGGGATTTTAAGAACTATCAATGCCTCGGTTTGAAGCCCCATAGATTATCATTCAAGTATCAGAGTTTGGGAATATTTGAAAGCAGATGATTTTTAATGGGCAGCTGTGGTGGTTTGAATAGGAATGGCCCCCAAGGGCTTACATATTCAAATGCTTGGTCATTAAGGAGGGACGGTACTTGACAGGGATTAGGAGGAGTGGCCTTGTTGGAGGAAGAGTGTCACTAGGGGTGGGCTTTGAGGTTTCAAATGCTCAAGCCAGATCCAGTGTCTCTCTCAGCTTGCTGCCTGCTGATCTGGATGTACAACTCTCAGCTACCTCTCTAGCACCATGTCTGCCTGCATGCTGCCATGTCAGGCCATGATGATAATGGACTAAACCTCTAAAACTGTAAGCCACCCAGTTAAATGTTTTCCTTTATAAGAGTTGCCATGGTCATGGTGTCTCTTCACAGGAACAGAATAATGACTAAGATAGCAACCAAGTAAAAATATTTCCCACTAATATAATAGGTGGGTGGTAGTGGTAATTTCACTTTCGGTATAATGAAGAAAAGTGAACCTATGTGAACACTCTCGAAGGGAAGAGGTGGGAGGCCAGGATAGACCAATCCCACTGACGAAAGGTCAAACTGAGGGAAAGTGTACTGTGTCTCCTACATAGGTCCAAAAAAGAAGCATAAATTTTTTTTGAGTCCTTAAAAAGCACCAGTGATTTCTCCTCCTCTTTCTCTTCTTCCTCCTCTTCCTCCTCTTTCTCATCCTTCTCCTTCCTATTTTCTTCCTGTGAACTTCTTCCTATAGCTCAGACTGGGCTTCAGCTCTAGATCCTCCTGCCTCCACTGCCAAGTGCTGGAATTACAGACGTGTGTGATTTTTCCTTTAGCTGGTAATTTAAAGGAGTGTGCGACACCTTGCATTTCTAGGAAGCTGTTGTAGATAACTTAATCTCTGCTGTATTTTGAACTGAGACCTGTGTGATCATTTTTTATTTTTGTAGCATTAAGTTAATCCCTGAAATAAATTGTATTTAGAATTTTACCAATTGACAAAATCGCTATATTACTATTCAATCATTTTTGTGCAAAATATTTCACAGAACAATCTGTATGTCAGTCCCAAAGTTCACAGATGACAGAGTCAGAACCACAAGGATCTGCTGAGTGCAGACCGTGGTCAGCCAGGCAAAAGGGTAGTATGGGACAGAGGGGACACAGTATGAGTCTGACTCAGTTTCCTGATCTATAAAAACAAGGACAGGGGACAAGATGACTTTGGTCCCATTGATTTTAGGGTAGTGGTGGCACACGCCTTTAATTCCAGCACTTGGGAGGCAGGGGCAGGTGGATCTCTGTGAGTTCAAGGCTAGCCTGGTCTACAGAAGGAGTTCCAGGATAGCCAGTGTTGTTACAGAGAGGAACTCTGTCTGAAGAAGAAGAAGAAGAAGAAGAAGAAGAAGAAGAAGAAGAAGAAGA
>CABHPR010157138.1:11474-39592 GCA_902168415.1 Peromyscus melanophrys | reverse complement strand
AGAAGAAGAAGAAGAAGAAGAAGAAGAAGAAGAAGAAGAAGAAGAAGGCGGCATTGTGAAACTGAAACCGCAGGGTATCAATGAACTGGAATCTCATTGTTTCTTTCCCCCAGTTTGGTGGGCACTGACAATTTTGGAAGGTAAGATTGTTTTTTCGAGTTTCTATTCCTTCTAGGTGAAAAGCTACAGGTGAGTTTGACCTCGGGTATCACCTGTGGGACAATAGTGATATTGTCCTGGCATTGTGTTGAGAAGGTTTCTGAGACCAGCTTAACTTGCACCATGGTCTTGGGCCTGGGAAGATGTAAGAAGACACAGGCCTGTGTTCCATCCTCCCCCACCAGGATTTCACCCAGACCAGTGCCCCCTTCATCTTCCATTAGTACTTCTGAAGTGAAAGAGCCTGGGTGATCCTGCATCCTGCCACTCTCTGCTGAGAAAACACAGTCAAAGCAGTATTGGCTCTGAAAACAATTCGACCACAAAAGCATAACTAGTGAGTCTCCAACAAGCAGCCCCAATGCAGATTGTGTCTTTATAATGGTCAGACGACCACAAGTGCATTGATCTAAATGTCTAATCTATTTAAAGAAACTTGATATTTAATACTGTTTTGTCTAAGGCAAAAAAAAAAAAAGCTTTTGATGCTTTTCCTTTTCAGCCAGCTCATTAGACATAGGCTCCAATGTAAAAGGAAACATAGCCATCCTTTCTTCTACCTCCTTAAGTTTTGAAGATGGTGACTTCTCTTTAGGCCATGTGACACCACGGCATGATCTGAAAAATAATTGAGTACTTTAGGAGTTAATCCAGCACAGACTTGGAAGCAGAAGCGATCCCATCACTAATAGCTACTTGGCAGAATGATCTTCCTTCTGGCTCTTCAAATTGGATGTAGTAATTGCTCTGGAATTTAAAACTCATCTGGGGAATTCCTTGTTTTACATTTAGGGCACAAACAGCTAATGATTTGGGCATGTTGTGTGTGTGACCATGCATGTACCCAGCTTGGTGGCAGTGGCCTGAGAATCACTGTATGCATAAATATGGCATCTTCTCACTGGAAAGACCTGAAAATCTTTTAACTGACCAGGTTGTAAAGGTGTCAAAACCAGTAAATCGATCATGCGTTGGCACACTTGTCTGTGAAATCGATCGCCAATTGACACACGTCTGTGAAACCAATCATGAATTGGCACATGTGAATACATGTCTGTGAAATCAGTCATATGTAGGTTCATGTGTGTGAAATTGATCACATGCTGGCACACATGTCTGTGAAACCAATCACGCATTGATTGGCACATTGTCTACATGTCTATAAAATCAATAGGCACATATGTCTGTGAAATCAATCACGCGTTGGCATACAAGTCTGTGGAGAGGAGTCGTCCTGTGTAGCATTTCTCAGACAGGTCCCTGTACACATGTGCTACAGCTGTAGAGATGCCCACCTCCATGTTGGCTTGGGGGTGACAACACCTTTAGTAAAATGGTGTGGGGCTTGTTTCTTCGGAGCAGTGATTTAGTCTCCTATGAATCTGAATTTTTTTTCACCCTGCTCTCATGTGCCCGTTATCTTGATTAGACCATTAGATGGTTCTGTGACTCTTCCCACAGTCAAGGGTACTACATTTCCTGAGAATGGGGCTAGACATCAAGTATTCTGCCCCCTCCTACCCTCTCTACTGTTTAGTTTTATGTAATAGAACCTGATACAGAGAAGTCTGGGAGCTGACTTTTATAGGGCTCAGGTTTAGCTTATCTTAGTGATTTTTACTGTCTCCTCAGCAGCTGGGGACGGTGGATGTCACTAGGGTTTCCGGCAGTCGGGAGCTACTCACCCATCAACAGAAATCCATGAACTGTCAAACATCTCGATATCTTAACTGCTTGAAATCCTAAAGGAAACTGAGTCAGTAAACTAGTTCCAAACTAGGAATGAGTCTCTGCCTTTGGTGATAATTCCAAGAACCAGTGAAGAAAAAAATTCACTACTCCCATATGGAAACGAGAAACTAGAAAGCAGCAGCCTTGCTGTAAGTTAGCTGAACTTTAGCTGGAGACGGACCAATGAGCAAGAGACAGCAATGTCCTGTGTCCTACCATGTCCCTGGTAAGTTCAGAGGCAAACATGAACCCAAGGATGAGATAGGGAGTCAAGACTTGAGGGATGAAGTGACTGAACCAGGTTAAAGGAGAAGGTCTGGGATGGCAGAAGGGAATGTACAGGCATTGAAGGCAATGCCATGGGGGGGAGGGGCAGTGAGGCCAGGGAGGCGGCAGGGCAGTCCTGTCTGGGGCAGGTGGTGGGACCACAGAGACTCATGTAAACTTGAGAGGTACGAGTCAAATTACCGGGGGCCTTTAAGGCCACACAGGGAAGTTTGGAGTTAATATGACACAGGATCAGGAGCTGCTGAGGGATTTTGACAGAGGGAGTGTGACTTGATCGCAGCAATATTTCCAGACTCCATTTGGCAGTGAAATATAGGATGAAGCATGACCCAACACCAGGCTGTTCACGATTGGTGAGGTGAAATAGGATTTTCTGGCTATGGTTTGAGCTGTGGGGGAGGGGTAAGAAGTGCCCAAAGGGAAGTTCAGTCAGTCTTGGTGCCTGGCTAGCTGTGTGTGTGTGTGTGGGGGGGGGGGGGGTTGGTCAGTAAGGACAGAGTGCGGATGGAGGAATTAATGGCGGAAGAGAAGAGCTGAAGAAAGATCTGTCTTGGCAGATGGTGAGTCTGAAATGACAGCGAGTGGTGTGAGGAGGACACTGTAGGAGACCAGTTTCAGGAAATATTGAGAAGCACTTTTCAAAGCCAAGAGTATCTTTAGTCTCAGGAGCCAGACTGGCAGTGTTGGGTTCCCATGGCTGTGGAGCTGATAGACTAGGATGCAACACTGAGGAACTAGGTCCCCAGATGCAGACGTTGGTGTCTGACTGTGCCTGCATCCCTGGCAGCATGTGATGCCAGGAAGTGTCAAAACTGTAACCCCTGTAGGGCCAGAAAGCCCCGCTAGGGACTGTCTCAAAATATAAAGTGAACTGTAACCCCTGCAGGGCCTGGAAGCCCTGCTAGGGACCATCTCAAAATACAAAGTGAAAGGGAGACTGGGGATAACTTAGTGGTAGAACACTTGGCTAGCACATAGGAGGTGCTGGGTTCAATGCCCAGTACCAAGAACAAAAACAAAGCAAACCAGAAACTTCCTGACCCCAAATTTCACCTGGCATGTTTTTTAATTTTCCGGAGCTGAGGACCGAACCCAGGGCCTTGTGCTTGCTAGGCAAGCGCTCTACCACTGTGTTAAATCCTCAACCCCAAAAATGTGTAGCCCAGGCTGGCCTCGAACTTGTGATCCTCCTGCCTCCGCCTCCTTCAGCAAATCCTACCGGCGTGTGCCACCACAACCGGCTCACCTGGCGTGTTTTGAGATGCACCACTTCTATGGCAGGAAATTGGCTGGGAGGTCACAGCAGCAGAAAAGTAAGAGAGAATGCTGAGGACCAACCACAGAACTAATAGGCTCTTTTTTTTTGAGGGGGGTCTTTTTGAGACAGGGTCTCACTATGTAGCTCTGATTGTCCTAGAACTCACTATAAAGATGAGGCTGGCTGGCTGGCTTTGAACTCTGCCTCCCGAGTGCTGGGAATAAAGGTGTGCACCACCACGCCCAGCTAGACTAAGAACTCTTTAGTGGGAAGAAATGGCAGAAGGGATTGATTCATGGGTCAAATGGTTGATTGATTGATGTGGGAAATGAGTCAAAGGGAAGATTCTAGGATGATGTCTGGTGATGGGAAATGCTTAGTTATGGCTTAAGTCCTTGAGACAGAAAAGCCTGAAAGAAAGAGAACTTGAATAAAGAAGAGTACCATGAACTTAGTTTTAGACACGGTGATAGAATAACGACCCCACTCCAAGTTGTTCAACACCCTAGTACCCAACACCTGTGAATATACTGGCTTCCATGAAAAAAGTACTTTATGAGTGTGATTAAATGAAGAATTTTGAAAGAAAAAGATGACCCTTGACTGTCAAGGTAGGTGTCTTAGTCAGTATTCTATTGCTGTGAAGAGACAACATGACCATGGCAACTCTTATAAAGGAAAATATTTACTTGAGGTGGCTTATAGTTTCAGAGGTTTAGTCCACTATCATCATGGCGGGGAGCATGGCATCTGGGAGTATGGCAGAGTCCAAGCAGACATAGTGCTGGAGAAGGAGCTGAGAATTCTACATCTTGATCCAAAGGCAACAGGAAGTGAACTGAGATACTGGGCATGACTTGAGCATATATGAGCCCTCAAAGCCTGTCTCCACAGTGACACACTTCCTCTAACAAGGCTATACCTACCCCAACAAAGCCACGCCTCCCAATAATGCCATTCGCTATGAGCTTATGGGGGCGAATGACATTCAAACTACCACAGTAGTTCAAACAGAGCTACAAACAACCTTCTAGGTGAAAGAGAGAGCCAAGAGAGTAAAAGCAGTGATAAGTGAGAAAGATGTATCACTGCTGGCTTTACAGATGGAAGGAGCCATAAGCCAAGGAACATGGGTAGTCTCTGCAAGCGGGAAAAGACAAGCGCTTCCAGGAGGAGCACGGCCCCCCTGGTATCTCAATTCTAGCCCAGTGAAACTTCGGTTGCACTGTCTGCTCCCAGAACTGAAAGACAATCTGTGTAGCTTTAAGCCCCCAGTTCGCAGGGACATTTTCACAGTAGTAACAGGAAACTCATACAGACACACCTGAGTCTGAGGTATGAGGGTGTCAATCACACAATGTGGATTGTTTAATGACCTAGAATAGGATTACAGATCTGAGAGTCTTTGGTACACGCTACGTACAATGTGCATTGCATTTTAGCGTCTATGAAACCACGATGTGTTTTACAGCTGACAATCTCTTGTCATTTTTGACAGACAACAGACTAATGTATCTTGTGTGCCTTCTGTCTGTCTGATTGACTAGACTGGACAAATTCAATCCTCTGGAAATTTCACTTAACAAAATAATTAAGGGCCATTTGAGTAAAGTGTGTGGAATGTCATTGCTTCAAAGCATCTATTAACATGTTTGTAGACAATCTAAAGGTCAGCATTAAAACTTAGAGAGTGGGTGTCAAAGGCTTACAAGAAAATCTCAGAGGTATTAACAGAGAAATCTTTATTTTATTTTATTTTATTTTGTTTGTTGTTTTTTTTGGTTTTGTTTTTTGTTTTTTGTTTTTTGTTTTTTTGAGACAGGGTTTCTCTGTGTATCCCTGGCTGTTCTGGAACTCACTCTGTAGACCAGGCTGGCCTCAAACTCACAGGAATCCACCTGCCTCTGCTTCCCAAGTGCTGGGATTAAAGGTGTGTGCCACCACTGTCCTGTGAGAAATCTTTAAAAAAAAAGATAAACTTTATTTATATTTGTGTGTGTGTGTGTGTGTGTGTGTGTGTGTGTGTGTGTGTGTGTGTGTGTGTATTACATGCATGTGGGTGCATGTGGGTACCTGTGGAGGCCAGAAGCAGACATCAGAACCCCTGGATCTGTAGCTGCCTGATGTAGGTTCTAGGAATTGAATTTGGGTCCTCTGCAAGAGCAGAGTTCTCTGACCTGTCTCTCCAGCCTCAACAGAGAAAATGTTAAAGTAACACCAAATTATCAATAGTTCTTGAAGGAGCAAGACCATACTGTGTAATAGAAGACAAGAACAGAGAGAATACTGAGAGTTAAAGAAGAAAAGCTCCAGGGGCTGGGGAGATGACTCACTAGTCAAGAGTGGCCCAGGAACCCAGTTCAGGTCCCAGCACCCATGTCGGGCACCTTACAACTGCCTGTAACTCCAGATCAAGGGCACTCATTACCTCCAGCCTCCCTAGGTGCCTGAACTCACATGCATATACCTCCACTCAGACACAGACACATCAACATAATTTTAAAATAATAAATACCACTCAAGATTTGGATTCTGAAAATTAATGACCCTGTAATAGTCAACTTTGCATGACTGCAAAGAAATGTCCGAGGCAGCCAACTTATAAAGAAAGGAGGTTTGTTTAGAGTAATGATAGAGTGTGTGTGGAGCAAATGAGTGGTCACAACCTGATCCATGAGCAAAGAGGGTGGGGTGGGGCCAAACTCAGATCTTTTACAACTCTCCTCAGAGAAGTTCTAACGACTCCCACAAGAAGTACTACCAAAGGGATACTCCAGTAACCTGAAGACTTCGGCTAGGCTCACTTCCCAAGATTCCACCATTGCCCCATGGACTATGTCTTCCATTACAATGGGCTCTGAGGAGACACTCAGCCCACAACCAAGCCATAGAAAATTCAGTAATCAACGTCTTTTGTTTGTCTTTCTTTTTTACATGTGCTCAACAGTAAAAGTAGTGTTTCGATAATTATTAAATAAAGCATTTAAGTGAGAAACATCCCAACAACCTAGTTAATACTGTTCTTATTTCCACCATTTTAAAATTATGATGAATTTCCAACTGAATGATGTCATAAGCTTGATAGTCTTTGTGGATGTGGGGAGGGGTAAGGTTATACAGAAAGAGAATCAATCCTACAATGAGCAGCCAATCCAGAGGGGAAAATCTTAAGAAACAGTATTGCCAAACAATGTGACAATCTCTATGTAGAGTCATTCAAATACATTTAGACTCCTTTAATTCATTTGGAGGAAATTTGTCCCAAAGAAATTATCAACAACAATAAATGGAGGTTACTTCTATAGGGACATGAGGAAGACATGGAGAATTTCTCGGAAGCTGTACTCTGACCCCCAACTCCAGCCCTCTGACACGGGTCATTATAGCAGGCTCCATGCCAAACTAGAAACACAGTGCATCACTGTTCAAAATATAGTAGTGGCACTAGTGGGCCATCAGCTTTGGAGTTCTAAACATCTCTTTCTCTCTTCAAAAGGGTGCGTAGAACATCCCGACCTCTCTGTACTTACCGAGAGGGGAAGGGGAGCTGGGTCACGTTGATATCATCCAGAGCAGTGCCCTGCTATTGGGCAGTTTCTAGCAGGGCCACTCACAGCCTTGTCTGGTGGAGTACATCATCCTTCTAAAGAAAGAGTTATCTGAAGCTATTTTCTGTCAAAGGCTATGGGTACGGAGGGCACTTAGAATTTCACAGACACTCCAGAACTACACAGTCTGGGAAAGGGCATTTTTTCTTTTATAACAGGAAGAAACAGAGAGACAGAGGGAGGGGAGAATATAAACTCCCCCAAATAACTAAATATCTGTTATTTTTGTACATTCATCAGTACAATTTTTTATACGTTGCTGAGCTAATACTTACAATGAATAAGAATGAAAGGTAAGATCAATGTTGAACAGAATTACCACAGAAAATTTCATAAGACACGCCTTTGTATACAAAACTATGACAGCTGTGTAGGGAATGAGACTTTGGATGACTGTTTCATTTAGTTTGAATTTTGTGAGGCATGATAGTGTGATTTTTATAACCGTAATAGGTAAAATACAAGATTTGAATATTGTTGTTAAGGAAATAAAGCCATTGATAGAATGAATAAAAATACAGAGAATCACAAACTACTAAGTGTGAAATAATTAATAGAAATTGTAGATGCTCAATGCTCAATCAAGGGGTCTAAGTAATCGGTGCTTGCTGCAGAAATCTCTGAAGGACAATGACACACTCGCCCCCATGTGTTTCGCACCAGAAGTAAACTTGTTGTAATGGTTCTCACAAAAGCCAAAGTGGAATGTCATGCAACTTTTTAATAACATCTTGACTCCTTCCACTAAAGGATTTTCACATAAAATGCGATTTGCTCTACTCTGGAAATTGGGTACAATTTTTGCTCCCTTAGAAGGAACTGGAGAAGACCCAGCCAAGATCTAGCATTGTTGAATATTATGTTTTAGCTCCATGAGGGGTGTGTGTCCTAGACAGCAAGTCTCCCTACTCCTGTATTCAGGATTATTATCTTTTCTAAAACTTCCCATCTTCCTTAAGACTTATTGCACAAAGCCACTTGAAATACAGTGTTCTAGTTATCAGGTAACTATCTAGTTACAGAAGGATTTGGAACAACAATGCCTTCTCAGGCTATTTAAATGCTGATTTATTTTTATGCAAAATGGCCCCCAATTTGTCATTTGCATTTCTGAATCATTATTCTTGATTATACATTTTTGCACATACGTGTGTGTGTGTGTGTGTGTGTGTGTGTGTGTGTGAGAGAGAGAGAGAGAGAGAGAGAGAGAGAGAGAGAGAGCGAGAGAGAGAGCGAGAGCGAGAGAGAGCATCTATCTCTTCTATCCATGTGGTTGTACTAGAAGAAACAAAGTAGGGCAACATGTTCCTTTCCAAACTACCACACGTTCTCCAGGAATGGGCCCATGACTTAGGATGGGCCATTCAGTCCTTTCTCTGAATATTTGAAATTGGAAGAGGAGAAGGAAGGGACGGAGAAAGCAGGTAGGACAGAGCTGAACCAGGCTCTCTCCAAGCAGCCACACCTAACAAGTGAATGCTCGGAGAGCTAGTGAAGATCAGATTTCCGGCCTGTGAACCTGGAGATGGACAGCAGCAAGAGAAAGAGAAGCAGAAGCAGAGATAAGAAATGGGCAGAGGTCTGACCGCATCCAAGAGCATGAATCTAGTCCCATCCTCAGTCCCAGCTAGATCTGTCCCTTTGGATCCCATGAGATACCATGTATTCTAAGAACAGTATTCCAGACTATTAATGTGGCGTGAGGTGAAGAAAAGGCAGGGGGACAAACTAACTGGTCCTTGGCCCTGGAATCCCACTGTTGTTCGGAACATAATCCTCTGATGAATTGGGAGTTCTGAGAAGTTCCTGGGGGCTGAGCAGGGCTTTCAGAAGCAGTGAGGAGGCACCAGGGAGTGTCACAGCAGTAAGAACAAGGTGTTCCAAGGGCAGACATGCAGGGTTACCACACAGGGGCAAGTACCAGCTCCGTCTGGATCTTTCCAAGAAGTGTTATCTCACTGAACCTGGCTTAAACAGTTCCTATGCAAGTCCTAGAGAATACAACTTCTGCCACAATTTGTCATCTATTTCAATGGCCGGTTTCGGTGGTAACTTCATAAAGCCTTGCATGTTGGAACAAGCTTGAAGTAATTTTGTCTGAGTTCCCACCCCAATTTACTTTTCGTCCTAATAATTCATGGCAAGTGAGAGAGGAAAAAAAAATCTGTTTTTCTACTCAGTGATACAATATAATAAGCTAATTTTCATTCATCACAATTAAATATTTGTTTATTGTAGGAAATTTTTAAAATATAGATGAAAAAGGGAGAAATTTTCACACATATATCCAATCAATGTAAGTTAAAAAAAAGTTAATGCCATTATTTTTATAGAACCTAACTTTATACATTTATATAACCTCTAGGTTTTGCAAGAATAATTGATTATGGGAGCCATCTTTTTTTAAAGTTTAATTTAATTTTATTTTATGTGTATGGTGTTTTGCCTGCCTGCATGTATGTACACCATGTGTGTGCAGTGCCAGTGGAGGCCAGAAGAGGGTTTTGGGTCATCTAGAGCTTGAATTACTGCCAGTTGTGAGCTGCCATGTGGGTGCTGGGAATCAAACCTGGGTCCTACGCAAGAGCAGCAAGTGCTCTTAACCACTGAGCCACCTCTTTGGGCTTCAAGAACCATCTTTTACCTAGTATTTTGTGATCACCTTTATGCAAAGCACAGATCATTTTACAGGATGTTTCATTTCTGGGGAGCAGAAACACACATTGAAGGAGGAAGACAAGCTCCGGTTCTGCAGGTATTGAGGTCCATGTGACACTTGCTCCTCTTTGCACTCTGATCTCATGACATCAAAGTCATCCTTATTTCCAAGGCAGGATGGTCCTACCACCACCTCTCCTTTGGCTGCTGGGCTAGTCCTGTCTACCCCAGAAAGGATGGATTTACACATTTGGCTGCCAACACGCTGACGTCAACCAAGCCCATTCTTTAATCTCCATTATGAACTCCCAAGTTGCAAAACGGGAGGAAAACAAATGAGTTACTGAGTCCCATCTATTACTTAGCTTCCTCAATTTTACCCATTGGAAAGTGAAGTCTTTTTAAGTAAAAAAAGCAGTTTGTACTCGATCACTCCACTTGCATGTCGAGTACTGTAGGGCCCTGGCCCCGGTTTGGGTAGCTGTTGCCTTGCTTGCCGACTTTGACCTTGATGTCCTCCCTATGCTAATTCCCTGCCGGTTTCCACCCTCCTGAATGCTTAAGGGAAGTTCCTTGTCTGTGTATCCTGCATATTGGGTGTTAACAGCTTAGATGCAAGATTGTAAACATCGGTAGCGAACTTCTGCCCTCTTGGGTTCTCCCATTGTGCTGTAAGCCTGTATTTAAGGTTTCCTCCCTCTTTCAATAAACGGCATTCAGCATTCTGCTGAGGCAAATGACCTGCTGTCTTTTGTCTCTGTTTTTCGATCCATAGCCCCTCACTCGGACATGGTGAATGGGTGGTGGTAGCACGGGCATTATCGCTACAGAGTACTGTGCACTGATGCAAGCTGTTGGTACATGAGGACTTGAGAGATCAAATGGCTTGTCACCTCCTGGAGTCACAGCATCCTCTATGGAGGAGACATAGAGAGGACACTGGGGACCCGTAAGGGCTCATGGAAAGGGAAGGTGTAAACTTAAAAGCAGGCAGGTTTGCGCTGGTAAGAAGCTCCCTGAAAGCCCAGAATAAGAAAACCTATCGGCACACAGGTCTGCTACATGCAGTGTTCAAATCGAGCAAGGGCTTCTGAAGTCCACAGTCCCTCCTCTGCTGGTAGAGTTGCTGAGCTCTGGAAATCTTATGGAAAAAGAGACTGGCAAATAAAGACAGGCCCAACAGGTCAGCAAGCCATGGCTGAAGGTCAAATATGAAAGTTTAAGATCAAAAGTTCTATTCATTTGGAAAAGGGGAGACCGAAAGAGAGGATTATTTTCTGTTTATAAATTAGAAAGCATCTAAATGTCTATGAAAATGGAAATACTTACATATGAGTACACGGTGTAGAATATTATACAGCCATCAAGTCCCACACTTAAAGACCAAGACAGGAACAATAAAGAGAAAGTTTAAATGATTTTGCTTCAAATAAAAATTTCTTCCTTAAATATTGATGAAGGTTTTATAATTAACACACAACTTTTGTAATTATCTTAAAACAAGTAAGTATATAAGGAGACAAAGGCTGCAGTGGGCTTTCTTTGGGCTGCCAGCCAGCTCCCAAATCATAACACAGAGATGTATTACTAGTTATGACTGCTCGGCCTTATCTTATAGTTCTTATAATGTAAATTAACCTGTTTCTCTTTATCTATGATTTGCCTTGGGGAGGCTGCCTGGCTGGCTGCTCCCGGACGTCTCTGTCTCTTCCTCCCTCCATCTTTCTTCCTTCTTCTCTTGAGTCTAGATTTCTCCTCCTACTTATTCTTTCTGCCTGCCAGCCCCGCCTACCCCTCTACTGTCCAGCTATTTACCATCAGATGCCTTAGGTAGGCAAAGCAACACATCTTTACATCATTAAACAAGTGCAGCATAAACAAATGTGATACATCTTTGCCTAAAGTAATATTCCACATTCCCCCATTTTTGTCTAAATAAAAAGGAAGGATTTTAACTTTAACATACTAAAACAATATATACAGTTAAAACAGTTATCAAGTAAGAGTTACATTTATAATATCCAGTCCTTTCATATTTGGCAAATTCTGAGAAAGTACTCCATTGTTTATCCTATCTTGGTGAGTTCAAAGTTTTGTACTTAATTTACCTTTTATTATAACAAATGAAAACTGTAACTATAACTATCTAGTCTTCAACTCCATCAAAGACCCCAGAAGGATATAATACTACCTGAGTAAACAGGAAGTGCAGAGCAAGCAACTTCCAAAACTATAGAAATTATAGAAACATCTGGCTGCCTGGACAGTCACCCAAGGTTCCTCTGCAATGTTGGGGCATCCATCTTTGGCCTACAGGCCTAGAATTTCTGGCAGACTTTTCCATGAAGCAGGAATTTTGAAGGACTGCCCCAACTTGTTTTGGCAAAGTTTGGCAGTCACTTTCTTTTGTGTCCTGCATATCCATTTTGGACAGCATACTGTCAGCGGTGGAGGCAAGGGCAGTTTCTTACCCAACTGGCTAGCTTTGCCACATTGAAAGAAAACTCCATTTGGAGGTTCTTCAATTACCCATCGTCCTTTTATAAAGTAGATTGGTGCTGCTAGGAACAGATGTGTCTCACTGTCATGAAAAGCCCTGTATTAACAAAACATTTTAAATACCATATTCTGTAGGTCTTTAAAGTGTTTAAATACCATCTATCTATCTAAAATATATCTTCATATGATCTTGAAAACATACCTAACATAATTACAAGTTTGATTGTTATAGATGACTAACTACAAACCTGCATTTCTTGATTGTCCCAAATGGTTTATAGTAATAGCTTTCAAGGACTAGAATTTTATATGACATTTTTAAATGAATTGCATAGGTACAATATCTTAAATAAGAGTAGAAACATATATATAGTACATGTAACCAAAATAACCTTAAATTTGTATCAATATACAAAAATCCCTTAAACAAGAGTAGAGACATATATACAGTATGTTATAAGAAAAATAACTTTAAATTTGTATCAATATACCAAAGTCTATACCAATCTAAAATCCATATTTAATGTTAATAGTTGTCTTTTTATCCTATATTTCTGTATCCCCCATGAACACTGACAAACACCCATAACCCACTGAATCAAAAACCACCCACCCTACCTCTTGGGAATGTGGGCATTGTGTTCTCTAGACTGCTTCCTGTTGTCTGAGAGCAATGGCATCTTTAGGGGACCCTGAGAAAACTGAGATAATGGTCAAGTCCCAGTCCCGGGAAACTAGTTGTAACAGTGTTGTCCAGTCTCAGAACTGTTCTCATGCAGAAGGATCAGTATGTGTTTGTTTGTTTTTTTTTTTTTTTGTTTGTTTGTTTTTTTGTTTTTTTGTTTTTCGAGACAGGGTTTCAGTATGTGTTTTGTAGTTTTTCTTAATTTATTTTTTTCTGTCTGCAGCCAAGATTTTCAGGAGGTTTCCCTGATTCAAACCTGATCTCTATTAACCTTAAATGAACCCACAGCCCATCATTTCCTGTGTAAACAAAAGCATAACCTCTTCCCCAGTGCAATACATCTTCTGAATTTCATTTTGAAGTTAAGGCATCTCTAATGTATCGGGCTGGTTTAACTCAGCAATCCCTTTTACAATCCCATGTCTCTCAGCAGCTGTCATTTGCTCATTAGCATTCAAAAAATTCAAAGTCAACAAAACATCATACAGGACCCAGACTCCTTATATATTTCCCTTCTTTATGTGGCTTTTCCCCCTTTATATTACTTTACCCTCTTTAAAGACTTGACTTTATTATTTCTAAACTATTTATTTTTTCTATGAGTGTCTATACCCATTTTCTTTTCTTTCTTAAGCCTATGCACATTTTTAAACACACTGTAACCTGTTTAGAGGATTTTTTCATCTGGACCTGTCTTTACTGTGTGTTTCTAGCCTTTTCTGACCACATGAGCCAAACTTAACCTGCTAAGCTTCAGCAGTGCCCTCCACTGTGGCTCTCACTGCTGGCTCCATCCCCTCCTCGGGTCCCTGACAGTCAAGCCTTAAGCCCATTTAAACATTTAAGCAGTTAACCAGGAACTGCATTTAACCACCCCAGCTCTAGGAAGCTGGTGCCCAAACTACTCTGGCAGGTGTTTTGACTTAGCTTGCTGTTTCTACTTAACGTGCCAACTACTCAAGTACTCACTGTATGGCAGAGCTTCTTAAAGGAGCCGTACTGTTTTGTTGTTGTTGTTTGCTTGTTTGTATGTTTTTTCAGCTTTCTTAGGCACTATGTGGAAATTTGGACCCCACATTGGAACATCAAATGTAGCAGGCTTTCTTTGGGCTACCTACCAATTCCCAAATCATGACACAGAGATGTATTATTAGTTATAAATGCTCATCCTTATCTTAGGCTTGTCCAACTAGCTCTTATAACTTAAATTAACCTGTTTCTCTTCATCCACGTTTTGCCTTGGGGGTTGTAACCTCTTTTTCATTCTGTATGTCCTACTTTCACTGCTTCTTCTGTGTCCGGCTGGCCAGCTGTTACCTAGCTGGCTGACCCCAGGCATCTCTCTCTCTCTCTCTCTCTCTCTCACACACACACACACCGCCAGCCCTGCCTGTCCCTCTACTGCCGAGCTATTGGCTGTTCAGCTTTTTATTAGACCAATCAGGTGCCTTAGGCAGGCAAGGTGAAACAGATGCAACACATCTTTACAGAGTCACACAAATGCAGCGTAAACGAATGTAACACATCTTTACACAGTTAAACAAATGCAACACACTTTTACATAGTTAAAATAATATTCTGCAATATGAACAAATGGAACACATCTTTACATAGTTAAAGTAGTATTCCACAACAATAGGCAGCCAAAACTTTGACTTGTGTGGGAAAGATGGAGAGTGAGAGAGAGTGAGGAGAGGGAGAGAGAAGGGGAGGAGGGAAAGAGAAGAGTTTTTTTTTATTGTTTTTACTTTAAATTACAAAAGGCATACATGAATTCTCTCTTTTCAAATTAGATTTATTCATCTTGATGTGTGAGTGTTCTGTTGGCACTTATGTATGTGCACCGTGTGCATGCTTGGTGCCTGTGGGGGTCATCAGATCCCTTGGAACTGGAGTTACAAATGGTTGTAAGCCGCTATGTGGGTTTTTCTCTGCAAGAAGAGCAAGTGCTCTTAACCACTGAGCCATCTCTCCAGTCCTGTGAATTTTTACTAATTCAGTTGATAATTTCAGTCTCTCCTCAAGTATTATTGAGCATCAAATATATACTGTACTTTTTTATTCTTAGAGGTTCTGGTGGTCAGGGGAAAGGATGAGGGGAGATACTGTTCCCTCTAAAGAAGTAATAACAGAGCTGTCAACATATGAGGGCTACTTCCCACCATGAGAGTCTGCACTCACCTGCACTAAACAGGCTCTGAGACAGGATCTCACTGTACAGTCCTTGAACCCTTTCAACTTTTAGCTTGCCAAGTAGCTGGGACTACAGATATGCATCACCATACTTGGTTAAATACCATCCTTACACGTGGTCTTGGTCAAGGGCAGAAAAGTGATCAAACATTATCTTTGAGAATGATGTTTAAGATTTGAGCTTTTTATAAGTAACAGGAAAAAGAAAATTATTGACTCCACAATGGTATATTAATTAGTTCATAGTCACTAGAATGACTACTTTTTAAAAGATATGATAACAAATGTCGGTATGGAGCTTTCATACACTGTTAGTGAGAATGTGGAATGGTTACCACTCTAGAAAATGGTTTGACGTTTCCTCACAATGTTAAACACGGTTATCATGTGACCTAGCAATTCTACTTCTAGACATACACTCCAAAGCAGCGAAGATTTACATCCACACAAAAGCTTGTGTACAAATGTACATGACAGCCTTATTCATACAGTCAAGTCCCAGGGACGATCCAAATGCCTGGTGACTCTTAAATGCATAAAGAAGATAGATTTATGTGATGAAATATTGAGTAACAAAAAAAATGAAGTAATGCTGGGCGGTAGTGGCGCACACCTTTAATCCCAGCACCCGGGAGGCAGAGGCAGGCGGATCTCTGTGAGTTCGAGGCCAGCCTGGGCTACCAAGTGAGTTCTAGGACAGCCACCAAAACTACACAGAGAAACCCTGTCTCAAAAACCAAACAACAGCAAAAATGAAGCAATGAACTATGCTACAATATAGATGAACTTTAAGAACATTTCCGGGGCTGGGGAGTTAGCTCAGTGGTAGAGCGCTCGCCTAACAAGCACAAGGCCCTGGGTTCGGTCCTCAGCTCTAAAAAAAAAAAAAGAATATTTCCAGTGAAAGAAGTGAGTCACAAAGGAACACATGTAACATGATTCCATTCATCAGATCCATTTGGAATAGGCACAGCTATAGAAATAGAGAGCAGGCTAATAGTTGCCTAAGACTGAGAAGGATAAGGAGAGGACATGGGCGTGACTGCCAGTGAGTACAGGGTGTCTTTGTGGGGTGACAAAATGCTCTAAAATTGATGGCGCAACTCGGCACATCCACTCTGGGTCTCGGCTGCATTGTACCCTTCAAATGGCTGAATGACGTATGACATCAATGTCATTTTAGTAAGGCTCCTGTTTTCACAAGGAATAAAAATCAGATTTTCACAAGTGCTCTCATCTTCCCAGATGTCTGCCGCTGCTCTGGAAGCTGTTGTACTTTTTCCCGGATGTGGCTTCGCAGCCAACACCTCACTACAGAAAGAGGATGTGGTCCTCCAGTGCCAGGGTCAGCTGTGGGTCAGTTCTCCACCCAAGTCAGAAGACAAAACACTGTCGCAAATCAAGCTCTGGCACTGTCACAAGTACTACAATGTGAAATATTACGATTAGGGCCTTGAGAGCTGTTAGAATGTCTGTCTGTCTGTCTGTCTGTCTGCTTGTGACAGGCCCTTCCGATGTTATCTCAGTCAGACCTTGAACTCATGTTCTCCTGCCTCTACCCCTTGAATGCTGGGATTGTATGTATAAAACCACTCTGCCTCATTAAACCTTTGTTTTTAATTGGGCCAAACCGTGAAAGAAGCACAGATAAACACGAGCAAAATGCCTCCCTTCATCTTTGAACTTTTGGATAAATGAAATTCTTTGATTGTTGGGGGGGTGGTGGTGGCGCACACCTTTAATCCCAGCACTCGGGAGGCAGAGGCAGGTGGATCTCTGTGAGTTCAAGGCCAGCCTGGGCTACCAAGTGAGTTCCAGGAAAGGTGCAAAGCTACCAAAGGTTTCGAGAGAAACCCTGTACCCTGTCTCGAAAAATAGAGAGAGAGAGAGAGAGAGAGAGAGAGAGAGAGAGAGAGAGAGAGAGAGATTGTCTTAAAAAAAAAAAGAAGAAGAAATTCTTTGATCAGACAGATAGAATATGAACTTGTTGGTCAAGTCCAAGTCAATGGCAGAATTCTCCTGAATCTGCTGGAAATCACGTGGGTTTCTAAAAAAGGAAGTTCTGGGACTTTCCAGGAAGTCAGGGCTACCAGCATCTGGTTTAGGCTACTATCCAGCTTCCACGTTCACGTGAAGGAAGCCGTTCATCCCTGGGAGCTGGTAGAGTGGAGGCCAGCTCTGTGAATGTTCTCCACTTCTGCTGCCTTCTCCTTACACACACCTGTAGTTTCCAATTTAGTCAAAGCCAGCGGTGAAGACATCAGCCAACACACACATAAGGCAATGTCCTGGCCCCTTCCAATTTGATGTCTATAAACTTGTAGGAGAAAGGTAATCAATGAAAGGGAGATGACCAAAGGCACCAAAGGAACCAAAGATATCAGCAGGCATTTGCCAAAATTCTAAGTTTGGGCCCTTTTTTAAAAGATGCCACGGGGAAGACAAAAACTACAGGAAAGCAAGATATTTTGCCATGTCATGCCTTTAAGAAGTCCATAGATTATTTGGATCAAAGTTTTCATACATCAAAATGGGAAAGAATGCTTTAAAACAAACAAATACACATGCGTGTGTGTGCATATGTGTGTATGCATGCACAAACACAAAGGCAAAATAATTATAATAATTATAAATTATGTTCATAGCTTATATTGGGTATATTAATTCTACATAGCGATGGGTTTCAGAGGTAATTTCAAGTATATCATGTACTTTATATCATGTTTACTCCATGTCACTCCTCTTTCTCCTCCCCCCCATCTCCCTTCTGTTATCATGTCACATGTGAAAATAGTTGCATGTCTCCATATACAATCCAGGATCTACAAACAAAAGAAAATGTTATGTTAGTCTTTCTGAACCTGGCTTATTTTGCTTAATATCATGATCTCCAGTTGCAGCCGTTGTTCACAAATAGCACAATTTCACATTTTATATAGCTGAATAAGAGTTCACTGTGTCTAAGTCTCAATGTCTTCATCCACCTGTTGGCAGACATCTTGGCTGGTTCCGTGACTTGGCTGTTGTGAACAGTGCTGCAGTCAACACAGGTGCACCAGTATCTCCGCAACTGTGTTAACTTAAATGGCGTTGGCATGGCCCCAGGGGTGGGATAGCTGGGTCATATCGTATGTATGTTTTTTGAAGAACCACCATAAAATAGACTCAAGGACAGAAATCACACTGTTATCTCAGGAGATACAGAAAGGGTATTTGGCAAAATGCAACATTCCTTAATGATAAAAGCCCCGAAGAACCTAAGAATGGAAGGGCTGTGCCTTAACATGGTAAAGGCTCTCTATGGCAAACCTCTAGCCAGCATTGTACTAGATGGGGAAAACCCAAAACATTTCCACCAAAATCAGGACTGACAGCAGGGTAGCCACTTTCCCCTCATCCTTGACTTTACTAATGAAAAAGAGAGAGGGGGGGGAAGGAGGGAGAAGGGAGAAAGAAAGGAAAAGAAAAGAGAAAGAAAGAAAGGGGTCACAAATAAGAAGGGCAGAAGTCAAATTATCCCTGTCTGCAGATGCTATATACCTGCACATAAGAGACTGAATATTCCACCAGGAAACTCTTAGAGCAGATAAATGCATATGGATAACAAGACACAAAATCAACACACAAAACCAGTAGCTTCTCTGTACACCAATAATGAAAAGTGTTGAGAAAGAAATTGGGAAAACAATCTCATTCGCACTGGATCCCTAACCATGTCCCAATTCTAGGGCCCATGCAGGTGTGAAGGACATCACAGAGAGGAATTAAAGTCTCATGTGTAATTAAGATTACCAGTCCACTCTTCACAACATATAAAACTTATTCTAGATTATTCTGTGGTTCTAATGGGAGCCCAAGGGTCCTTAAATGTGGAAGAGGGAGGCAGAAGAAGAGAGATCCAGATAAGATCCAAGATTCCATCCCAAGACAATGAAAGTAGAATCAGAAAGGGTTACAGTGTTGGCTTTGAGGATAAAAGAAGAGGGATGTGAGCCAAGGGATGCAGGCAGCTTCTGGAACTGGGAAGAGCAGGGAAACTGAGAACCAAAGGCCTGCCCACATCCTGACTCAGTCCCTTGGGCTTCTAACTTCTTACTGAACTTTAAGATAATGCATTTGTATTCTCTTGAGCTACAGTGTGTGGTAAATAGTTTTAACAGCAATAGAAACCAAGCATATTGCATAATACAATTCTAAATTGAGTATTATCTGAAATAAATTGGCTAACAGAGAGAAAGTAATGTATACTAAAGGTACTTGGGGAAATTACTTGGCGTGAGAGGCATTTGATACCATTATTTCCACAGGTTATAGGACAAATGTAGAAAGACAAATGCAGAATGTATCAAATCTGTAAAAGCACAAGGAAGCATGAATCTTCTCATTAAATCCCCTATTGCCAGAATCAGGAATACCTTTTAGTAATTTGGGAGTTTTAATTTAGGCTGGATGGATGGATAGGTGGATGGATGGATGGATAGATGGATGGATGGATGGATGGATGAATGGATGGATGGATGGATAGATGGATGGATGGATGGATGGATGGATGGATGGATGGATGGATGGATGGATGGATAGATGGATGGATAGAAAGATGGGTGGGTGGATGGATGGATGGATGGATGGATGGATAGATGGATAGGTTGATGGATGGATAGATATATTAGAAAGGTAGAAGGGAAGAATAGAGAGAGATAACAAGGAAGTGAGAACAAAAGAAAGAAAGGCATAAAGGGTTGAGAAGAAGCAAAGGGTGGAAAAAGGAGAGAAAAAAGGGAGGGAGAAAGAGAAGAGATTGAAAGAGGAAGGAGGGAAGGGGAGAAGTGAGGGAGGATTTCTTTATGTACCATGGGACCCTTTTACAGGAAACAGAAGTGAAAATCTTAAAATCTTTATAGTTCTTCAGATAAATGCAAAGAGATCAGAATCAAAATGAAGTCATAGAAACTAAGATGTTTGGGGTAAAAGTCAAGTGTTTATCAGATAGTCTGCGCTCGATGCCTGAACTCCAGAACCTTGTCTGAGGACTGAGTCTGTCTATTTGGAGCTGATGTCTGTTCTAAACTCTGAAAGATTACTTAGAAAATGGTGAAGTTGGTTTAAGTGTTCCTCTGCATCTACCCCCTCATGTAACTGCATTTCTGGTCTGAAAATAGCAAAGGAGAAAGGACCTCACATGTTCCATGAGCGGCGTGAGCAGGTCACAGCAGGAACATCATCCCTAGCTGGGAGGCATGGGCCATAGATTGTTCTCTGGTTTTGCAGGGTTGTGATGACTCTTCCATTGGACTCCTCAAGTCTGACTGGATTCTCTCTTCCTACCCAAGTGCCTCCTGTGAGCTGTGAACCAGCATCCAACTCCTCACATTTGCTGAACTGACACCGGTACAACTGGCCAAGCCTTGCTAGTTGCAGCCGCCTCCAGAAACATGGCCCCATGTGGAGCACATGGGGTCAGCATGGACACGTGGGGAACAAAGCTGACCCAGGAAACCAGCCGGTCAAGGGCACATCTTAGCCACTGAGGCCAGGGAACAGATGCTCAATTCTCCTGGGCTGATGTGACTGTCTGCCAAAAGCTTGATTAGGAATCGGGTGGGCTGAGTACCTCCTGGTCTGGACTTTGACAAACTCAGAAGAACAGAAGACACCAAACCCACCCAGTTGCTATGTTGACTAAACCATCTGGAACTAGGATATCAGCCGTCACTTGGCCCAAACAGAGGTATGTGCCGACCATGCTTCCTTTTAGGGAATGATAGAGAATAAACTAGAAACTTCTTAATTCCCTAGCAGTTCTCCAAAGCAGATAAGGAATACTCCTGGTGTACCCAGGGCCACTACATAAAGCCACTTTGACCATGGCTGACCATCAAAGAAGGCAGGCTTACCTCTCTCACTTATGATGTCTTTTTACTCAGTTTTGGGGAGCGGAGAGCTTCTCTGAGCAACATAAACAGTTGCCACTCCTTGGGGAGAGGGGGGCAGACCTTACTAACAGCAGAGGCACGTCTTAGAGCTAATTCAGCAGACATTTAAGCAAACTTTTTGAAGGCTAAAAGGAGAAGAGGAAGGAAACAAATGGCTATGACATGGATTTTCTACAGGGAGAGGAAAGAAAGCCCAAGAAACTGGCACCCCTGCGGTGCTGCTCCATTGCTAGGGATTTCTGGTGACATGGAAAGAACGCTGGTCTTTTATCTCTGCCACACCTCTTGTTCTCATCCATGGTTATTTCTATTATCACCCACAAATATATGAGGTGGCTTTGTGCATGAGTCTTCCCTAAAGCTTGGCTTCCTTCTATCAACCTCCATGCAATAATTCATGCTTAAAGTTTCAATAGCACCGGTGCGTGGAAACAGCGTCTGTGGGCTCGACCACAGACGAGGGAAATGCTGTGCTTAAGTGGTTCCAGCACATCTGTTCAGCACATTACGGGAGGGGGACCGCTGAGAGCTCGGTAGGACATTATTAGTGAAACTCCACAGAAGGTTAACCTTGCTTTCCAACAGACTTTTTCTTGTGTCGAACCTCGAAGCTTCTGTGTCTGCACTGCACCTAAGAAGTTTGAGAGGGCTGAAGGGTGGTTCAATAGTTAAGAGTGCATGCTGCTGTTCAAGTGGACCTGAGTTGGGGCAGCTCATAACCGCCTCACAGCCAGCTGCAACTCTAGCTCCAGGAGATCCAATATCCTCTTCTGGCTTCCATGGGCATTTACACACACATGGCAATTCTCTCTTCTCTCTCTCTCTCTCTCTCTCTCTCTCTCTCTCTCTCTCTCTCTCTCTCTCTCTCTCTCTCACACACACACACACACACACACACACAAATATAAATCTTTAAAAGCAGTTTAAGAAGTCACAAATCCTAGGAACGTTCATATTTCCTTATAACTTGTCCCTGAAGATGAAGAGTAGAAATCTTTCTTTGTCTCTGAAGTGAGTGGGAAAAGCGTAGAGACATCATTTGGCCATGCTGATGCCATGGAATAAACTCTTCAACTTGCTTTGCAATCTGCCTTCATGTTGTCTCATCCAAAGCAGATGACCTCTGACCATTCTCCAGACCTACCCACCCTGGGGGGTGGGGGTGGGGGCTAGAGTATCAACCAGCCCAGCCAATTCACTGCTCAAATCTACCCCCCATCCCCCATCCCGGGCAACCTGTGTGGTTGTAATGCCACATCCATCCATCCATCCATCCATCCATCCATCCATCCATCCATCCTTGTATTCATCTGTTCACTCATCACCATTCCATTGATCTATTTGTCAGGCCCTCTGCTAGGTGCTGGGATAGAAGCAGGATGGATGCCACCCTCAGGACACTAGGAAAAGTAATTCAGATTAAATGTAGACAGCATAAAGAGATTATTGCTAATTTGTAGGTGAACAATGGTATTGTGGCTGAGTAAGAAAATGTCATTTTTTTCCCCAAGAACGTTTTAGGGTGCACGGCATGGTGTCTACAAGTTAAATTAATCCAGTAAAATTTATGAGAAGACACACAGGGTAAAACGTTAACAATCGTTCTGCCAGCTGTGTACGTTTCTGGTACACGGACTGAGTGTGAAATGGGCCCCTGTAGGCTCGTGTATTGGAACAATTGGTCCCCACTCCAGATGGTGGCGCTGTTGGGGGGTGGGTGTTAGCATAGTCAGGCCTTTGAGGATTGTACCCCCTCCTGCTTCCAGCCTGCATTTTCTGCTGCCTGGTCTGCCAGTTGTGGCAGCTGCCACCTCATGCTCCTGCCCCTGTGGTGGAACCGCCCCAGCCACTGTGCCTTCCCACCTCGACGCACTTCACCCTCCGAACCATGAGCGAACACGAACGCTTCCTCCCAGTGTCTGGCCCCAGCGTCGAAAGCAGCCAACAGTCTGAAAGTGCTCCTAAGGAAACCGTAATGCCAGGCAGGTCTGATAGCTCTGGCCTAGAATACCAGCTAGGGAGGCTTAAGGCAGGGGAACTGCAAGTTCAAGGCTTGCCTGAGATATGGAGTAAATGCAAGGCAAGCCTGGGCAACTTAGTGAGACCCTGTTTCAATATAAAAGTAAAAAGAGGGCTGAGAATACAGTCGGTAGCAGAGTCATTTCCTAGCATGCACAGAACCCTGGGTGTTTTTTTTTTTTTAATTCTTCTGTCATATATTACACCCCAACTGCAGTTTCCCCCCCCCCCCTCCCCCCCGCCCCCCCCCCCCCACTCCCTTCCCACTACATCTTCTCCTCCTCTGTTTCCCTTCGGGAAAGAACAGGCCTCCCAGGGATAATAACTGCACATGGCAAAACAAGTTATGATACGTCTAGGCACCACGTCCCCTCACCATGGCTGGACGAGGCACCCCAGTAGGAGGAAAAGGGTCCCCAAAGCAGGCAAGAGTCAGAGACAGTCCCTGCTCCCACTGTTAGGAGTCCCACAAGAACACCAAGCTACACAACCATAACCTATATGCAGAGGAACCAGCTCAGACCCTAACAGGCTCCCTGGTTGTTGCTTCAGTCTCCGTGAGCTCCTATGAGCCCCGAAGAACCCTGGATTTAACCCCCAGTCCCAGCAATTAAATAAACAGTTAAAAACCATTAAATATTAAATATAAATATTAAATGAATAATTAAAAACTATTAAACTGTTAAAATGAGTTAAAAAGCAAGAAAACAAACCATTAGTCTTCAAGATGGCTCTGATATTGCCCTAGGAAAAAATTTAAGCCTAGAACAAGTCGTTTCCCCAAAGGCAAAGGATACAAATGAAAAATATGCGTTTTCCTCTCAAGTTTCTTTCCTGTGTATCCTGCATCGGCCTGTGGAGATTCAGTTTACATAAACGCAGTTCTTAAAACGTTAACGCTGAAATTCCTTTCCCTGCAACCAAAGACCAATAGACAGCCAACACCTACTGTGCCTCAATGGCCTCCATAGGCACCAAGTGTGCTTAGGGTTTGCCCAGTATTCAGAACGGCAAAGACGTACTGAAATACAAAACAGTTTTCTGAAAGAGTGGCTCCATCAGTTCCCCCCCCCCCCACACACACACACACACACATTCCCTCAGACTGTACAGCTTGGGAAAGTATGCTGATTTCTATTCTTGGAGAGCATCCTGCTGCTCGACGCTGCTGAGTGATTATTCCAGAAACAGTGACCCAGGCGCTCCCAGTGGATGAGTTTTGAATGAAGCAGAACAGTAGCTCAGCATGAAATTCCTAGGAAGTGCCAAAGATGAAGTCATGGTCCTGCGACCACAGTCAGCCAGCCGGAGAATCCCAGGCCTGAGAGCCACGAGAACGGAATTATGAGATAAAACACAGGATGCCCAGTTAAACATGAAACCCAGAGTCAATTGATATTTAGTATGTGTGAGTGCCCTGTGCAATCTTGAGGGCACACTTACACTTAAAAAATGGGTTATCTGAAATACAAATTAAACTAGGCATCCTATGTCCCCCCCCCCTTTCTAAATCTGGTGCAAACTTACACAGGCATGAATGAAGTCCAAATGTACGGGGGGGGGGGAGCCCAATGGCAGAAAAGGGGGCCCTGGTGGCACCATAGTACCTATTCACAGATTGTCTTAGACCCAGGAGCCTGGGCTAAGGAATTCCCATTGGTCCCTTTGGGACAAGCAGGCATGGCTGAGCATTAATGACTGTCCTAATTTGGTTCTTCTATTGCTGTGACAAAGACTGTGACCAAAAGCACCTTGGGGAAGAAAGGTTTATTTCAGTGGTTCTCAACCTCCCTAATGCTGGGACCCTTTACAGTTCCTCATGTTGTGGTGGCCCCCAATCATAAAATTATTTTCATTGCTACTCCATAACTGTAATTTCTTACTGTTATGAACATAATATAAATATCTGATATGCAGGATAGCTGATATGCGACCCCATGAGAAAGGGTCATTCCACACCAAAGGGGTTGCCTCCCATAGGTTGAGAACCACTGGTTTAGTCATCTTACAGCTTACAGTCTGATATGAAGGGAAGTCAGGGCGGGAACTCAAGGCCGGAACTCAAGGCCAGAACTCAAAGGCCAAAACCTAGAGGCAGGAGCTGAAGCAGAGACCATGGAGGAGCATTGCTTACTGTCTTGCTCTTCATGTTGCTCACATTGCTTTCTTAAACACCCAGGACCACCTGCCTAGGGGAGAAATGCCCGTAGTGGGCTGGGCCCTCCTACATCAATCATTAATCAAGAAAATGTCCTGTAGACTCACCTACAAGCCAGTCTGATGGAGGTGTTTTCCCAGCTGAGCTTCCCAGGTGAGCCTAGATTGTGTAAAGTTGACAAGAACTAACCATCACAATAACCCAAGAAGAGAGAGCATGGGACTGTCATCTATACCAGGTCCTTCAAGGAGCTGTCCCCTACCACTTTTTGCCTGAGCCACGAGCAGCTCCTGACTAATTCATTGAGCAGGAAGCAGAAATCTCCAGTCATCAAAAGAGGGATAAAAAACCCCTATTGTCCTCCAACAGGCAGTAAGGTAGCTGGGGATATCCACACTTCAGAGCCTTGTTAACCTCAGAGCCAGACTACAAGACTTCCAAATTCAGGTCCAACACTAGATTTTTTTTTCTTTCAAGACAGGGTTTCTCTGTGTAGTTTTGGTGCCTGTCCTGGAACTCACTTTGTAGACCAGGCTGGCCTCGAACTCACAGAGATTCGCCTGCCTCTGCATCCCGAGTGCTGGGATTAAAGGCATGCGCCACCACCACCTGGCAGATTATTATTATTATTATTTTTGTACCAATTTACTTAAGATTTCTGTTGACTCTACGGGAATACTGAGGATGTCTGTCTGATACCATTGTTATAATTTTTCAATAGACTAATGTACAAGAAGTTCTCAGATGAGTGTCTTGGACATAATTAAGCACACACAAAATGAGTACTATATATAAGACCCACAGGAAAGGCTCTTCTAGGAAGAGATTTCTATCTAAGCTCAGTGAGGGTACAGGAAACAATATGAGAAAGCAGAGTACAGTAGAGCCTACAGAACACATTGTCAACAGCAAGTGTCATCGCGGTTAGAACCCTGGTGTCTATAAAGCAGAACCAGGAAGGAGAGACGAGCCCAGATCACAGGGCCCTGAATACTAGACTGAAGAGAAGTGGCTGTATCCTGTAGATGCCAGGTGATCACAATGTTTGAACACTGTGGGATAATGCTAATGTACACTGGTTTAATAAAACACTGATTGGCCAGTAGCCAGGTAGGAAGTATAGGCGGGATAAGCAGACAAGGAGAATTCTGGGAAGAGGGAAGGCTGAGTCAGGAGACGCCAGTCAGACACAGAGGAAGCAAGATGTGAAGGCAGAACTGAGAAAAGGTACCAAGCCACGTGGCTAAACATAGATAAGAATTATGGGTTAATTTAAGTGTAAGAGCTAGTCAGTAATAAACCTGAGCAAAAGGCCAAGCAGTTATAATTAATATAAGCCTCTGTGTGTTTACTAGGGAGATGCGAGTGGGAGAGATTTGTCCCGACTGCCAGCAGGCCGGGACACAGGAAAACTTCCAACTACACACGTCTGTGATAACAGACTTACATGATAAATAGTCAACATGTTCATAGCTGGTGCTAGACACCATGAGCCAGCATGAGCTCATGAAGGCTGCAGTCTACAGAAGAAAGATGTCAAATAACCACGTAAGCTATGGAGGAAAAATCCGTGAGGTTTTAGAAACTCATAGGGAACCTGGAAGAGCTGAAGAGCCAGGAAGTGAGTTCTGAAGAGGGGACATCTGACTGAGGGGTATTGATAAGCAGGACTGGCCAAGGCAGATAAGAGTTGGCCAGGCAAAGCACTGAGCAAGCACAGGCTCTGGGTCAGAAGAGGGAACAGACAGCTCTTTAGACCTTCTATGGAAAGGCTAATGGAGGTCCAGAAGGTAGGGATGGGAGGAGGGCAGGAGATGGTGTGAGGTAAGGGAGTATTAGGCAGGTTAAATCACCCAGCACCTGGGCCCCACTGACCAAAGGACAGCTTAATTGGGCTTCTTATCCTCACTAAAGTATGCAGAGTGACATCTACCGCCTAAAGAAATCAAAGACTCTCAAGAGGAGAGAGAGAAAGAGGCGGAGTTGGGTGATACCACAAGAGCACCAAACCATACAGAGCAGATTGAAGATCCGAGTTTTTCATTAAGAACAAATACCAGCCTGGTGGCAGTGGTGCATGCCTTTAATCCCAGCACTCAGGAGGCAGAGCCATCTCTCCCCTCTCTCCAGCAGACTAGGATATGAGCAATTCCCCGGGGGAGAGCCACATGGCAGGAAACGGAGGCTTCTAGCCAAGGAACTGAGACAACAGGTGTGGCTGGTCTCGGAAGTGGAAGGGACCCTAGACTGGCCTGACCAAGCTTTAGGTGACTGCAACCCAGACAGCTGCTTTCCTCTAACCTCGTGAGAGCCCAGCCAAGCTATACCACAGCCAGATTCCTAACCTTTGGAAACTGTATGAAATAATATATGTTGCTGGGAGCTGCTAGGCTCTCACATTATTTGCAATGTGGCCATAAACACAGAAGAGGTGTGTGTGTGGTGGGGGGACTGGGAGGAGAGGGGGGGGGAACTGCAGTCAAGATGTGATATATGAGAGAGAATAAATGAAGAAGAGGAAGAGGAAGAGGAAGGAGGAGGAGGAGTAGCCGATAGTGCACAGCCAGAATTTCTAGGACTTCCTAATCACAGCTACTGAAGTTTGGGCCGAACTCACCACAATTCCACTCAGATCAGGAATAAACAAATTGGGAGTAGGTATTTCTGTATCCCTTTCTTTACTTCTTAATCCGTGGCTTGCTGTGTAGCTGGGTGACTGATCCCTTGAGTCTTCCTCCTTCTCTCACTCTTTCCTCCTCCTATTTATTCTCTCTGCCTGCCAGCCCAACCTATCCTTTCTCCTGCCTCGCTATTGGCTGTTCAGCTCTTTATTAGACCATCAGGTGTTTTAGACAGGCAAAGCAACACAGCTCTACAGAGTTAAACAAATGCAACATAAAACAATGCAACACATCTTTGCATCATTAAA
>CABHPR010157137.1:39999-59015 GCA_902168415.1 Peromyscus melanophrys | reverse complement strand
ATTTCCTCTTGTACTCAATCCGTGGTGTCAAATGAGGTTGATTCTCTCCAATGTCTGACTAGCAGAGTCCTCTGGAGTTGCCTTTGTCTCTCTTTCTCTGACTTTACTATTTAGAGTATGGAATTTAGGCCTTTCCTTTCCTTAGCAAGTGCAGCATTTAAATGGGGTCTGTTTAATTGTGTGATCCTTGTTCTTCCTTCTAGAGGCCCTCGCTGTTGAAGAAACACTCTCTCAGCTGTGCTCAGAGTTACAGGTAATTACCGTGCTGACCCTGAGTCTGAACAGATGGAAGTACTTACAGTACTGGACCGAGCTAGTTTTGCCTGCCACACAGCATGCCAGTCACTGAAGCCACAATTTTTCCCAATGAGAAAAAGTGATTTCACAGATACCAAAGCATGGGGATAGGCCTGGCCTCCAATCTGCCTCCCTGGGGAAAGACCTGGAAGGTTTCTGTGGCATAAACAAAGAAGGTGTCTGAGGCCATGTTGGACAAGATGACTGACAATGAGGAAAACTAATCATATTTTGAACATGTGCAAGGAGCTTCATGGTTGTTCATAGGCCGAAGGTTCAGAAATGGCAGTGTTAGCATTGCATGTAGATGGAGTTTGCAGATGTCCAAAGGTTATGCATCCAACACTATGCACATTCAAGTGAAGGGGTTGATGGCTTCAACCTGTTTAAGTAAGACAAAGCTACCTCTGGGTCCCTGTAGCTTGAGTTTTCCTGCCTGACCCACAGTCAGGATAAATCTCTTTCACCTGCCAGTCCCACAGCCGCTCAGACCCAACCAAGTAAACACAGAGACTTATATTGCTTACAAACTGTATGGCCGTGGCAGGCTTCTTGCTAACTGTTCTTATATCTTAAATTAATCCATTTCTATAAATCTATACCTTGCCACATGGCTCGTGGCTTACCGGCATCTTTACATGCTGCTTGTCCTGGCGGTGGCTGGCAGCGTCTGGCAGCGTCTCCTTCCACCTTCCTGCTCTTTTTATTCTCTCTGTTAGTCCCGCCTATACTTCCTGCCTAGCCACTGGCCAATCAGTGTTTTATTGGCAACACATTTGCCATACAGAACATCCCACAGCAGGTCCCTAAAAACATAATCATCCCAAATGGACTGTAGGTCAGGGCACTGTTTGAAATGAAGCTAGTGATGAACATGTTTACCTCCATGACTTCTGTAACCAGTGAACAATGAACACTAAACTACAACCTGGCAATTAAGAGGACTTATTCACGTTTTCCCTGGGCTTCAAAAGAAAGAACATTTTATTCTTGGTTTTTAGACTTTAGTCGGGGAAGGAAAATGACTCCAGAAACTTGCAACAGGAAAAAAATAGTAATTTCATATTGGGGACTTGGTTTCAACTTTATAAAGCAAACAATGGTTGTGCCCTTGGAGAGTGGGGGCAGTATGGATGCGCATCTGTTTGAGTCACCTGCTATGATTTATTATCCCTGGGGCACTGCAGAGTGGGACAACCATACTTCATTGGGCTAGGACCACTGTCCTTTCAACAGGAGAGGAATTTAATGTTGGAAGGAAGCTGATTGACTTGGTGAGTGACAGAGCTATTCATTGCCGGAAGCTGGCCTCAAAACAGACCTTTGTACCACAGTGTTGACGAGTTGTTTAATCTTTATGAATTTTGGTTTTCCTATCCATGAAGCAGAAACAGGGGCTGAGGAGATGGCTCAGAGGATAAAGGCCCTTTGCCACCCAAGCATCAAGACCACACTGGAGATCTCCAGAACTCATAAGAAAGAACGGGAAGGCCAGACCTGGTGGCTGCCTGTAACACAGTATCCCAGGGGCAAGTAGACTAGATAGACAAGTCAGAATTGTCATGCTCAGGGTTCAGCAAGAGACCTTGTCTCAATAAATAAAGTGATAGCCACCGAGAAAGATACCCAGTGTCAACTTTGGGTCTCTATAAGCATAAACATGCATGGGCACCTGTGTACATATGCACCTACCTATACACACGCAAAGACGTAAACACCACAGACAGAGGCAAAGATGAAATGCATCTGGTTTTTGTTGGTCTCTTTCTTATAGCGAAAAGCGTGGCACATGCCTGCCAGTTACCGGCTGCTATGTGATATGTACTACATGAAACTTCCTCATTTAATCAATACAACAGTCTGTAAAATAAGAAATCTTATTATGTTTTGTGGAGGAGGGATTGGGGACCTGCTCACAGAGCTGAGTTATTTTACCAGGGACACAGGGCTAGCAGAGCCACCAGTCCTCATGTGACACTCCCCAGCACAAAGCTACCATAAGAGACAAAACTGGTGACATGAAATAGAAGCAGAGTTTTGACCTTTGCACATGGGGCATGGGGCAGGACACAGAATGCAGATAATGCTAACTTCTGGATTTTTGTCACAATCATGTGGCACTCTGGCTGGGCATTTCTCCTTCACCAAGTGGTTTCTAGCACTGTATGGGTTCTTGGAAGGCAGTGTAGTCAAACAGTCAACCCCTCCCTTCTTTCTCTTTGGCATTTTCATGAATGTCTCCTTAGGAACTATGACACCTGTTGAAGAGGTGAAATTTGATTCATTTCAGCCAGAATTTTAAAGTTTCCATTACTTGTGAGCCCCTGGGTCAGCTCTGTGGACTTACGGTGATTCCCACCCCCTGGATCACAAGGTTAGTGAAGGAGTCCATATTCACTCTTGGGCTTTCACTGATGAATAATCCATGAACGGAATCGTATCTGGACAGAGATACTATACATGGTGGCAGAACCCCAGGTAGTGTGTCAGTGATTCTTTTCAGGATGAAGCAAGATCTTAGTGGGCTCTAACAAAGAAGCTAAATATGAAATCAAGGATTGAGAGAATATCAAAGCCTTGTGCTTTTGCACTAGGGCCCTGATAGAGATCAGAACTGGGAGGGTCCCTGGTCCAGGTCTACAGGAGGGAGCAGAAGTCTCACCTCTGCAAGGAGGAGGTTGACTGAAACACCAGGGAGGGAGCCAAAACTAATGATCAAGAAGCCTGAATGCCCCATTCATCATGGTGCCAGGATGAATTCTTCAAGTCGCTAGGAGTCATGAAGTAGGAGGATGGCACATCCTTTGGGGCATGTATAAAAGAGTGAACTTCCAACATCTATGCACGAGGAATTGTCTCATCTCCATCAATTCTTTAATACTAACTGCATGCCCAACTACACTAACCATGTAGTTTAATTTGAACAGTGTCTGCCTAGAGTCTGGAATTATGTCCCATAGGTTAAAGGCCCAGTCTTGCAACATTGCAATTTCTGGGACTATCTTACTTTGACCAATCAGCTACCAAATGGAGGTTGCAATCCTAACCTTTTCAAGTTAGACAATTTCTTTTAATGGCTTAGAGAACTCAGAGCACACTTTTCTAATCATTGCCAGTCTGCTATAAAGGATATTACAAAGGGCACAAGTTAACAGCTAGGTGAAGGATGCCTAGGTCAAAGTCTGAAAAGGAGGGCAGGAGTGGAGCTTCTGTTTCTTGAGTTGTCTATACCAACTTCAGGCAGGTGGGTACATTTACCAGCCTGGGAACTCTCCCATCCCTGACTTTAAAGGTTTCTATACATTGGAAGCAGATCTAGGGCCCCAAGAAAATTATCACATAGTCCAACTTACTCCAGTAAGGCAAAACATTTCATTTCTACTGAAGGGTGCATATCCTGGACACATCAAGCAGGTGCATATCCACACTCAGTGAGGTCCTACTGGGTTTTTATTCCTAATGCAAAGGTCCTCTTTGTCATTGAATTGGCAGAGCTTGATCTCACATTCTTCCATGGCTATGTAAGTCAAACCTGAGTGGTGGCAGGCAAAGAGCCATCCCAAGAAGATGATGGGAACAAAAACCCTGGACAAGTATTTTGTTCTCAGGAAGTGCTGGCCCCGGAGGAGTCTGAATTTCTGCCAAATGGCTTCTTTACAATTTTTAATGGACTTTGTTTTTGTATAATCCTTTGGTAGAAATGGCAGTACTAATTTTCCATGTATGGAGGCTCCAGTATAGAGACATGATTAGGTCCTTGGCATTGATGATTCATTCAATCCCCAAATACTTCTTTCCTTGAGATCTGGGGACAGTTCTCACCTCCTAACCATGAATTTTTTTGTTTGTTTGTTTGTTTTCCTGGCAGCAGCCTCTACCCTATGACTGGTTAGCGGTTAGTTAAAGCCATTTCATGAGTTTTTTAGACAGAATTTAGTAACAAAAGCCACACACATTCCCATTTCTATGGAGTTTTTAGGGGGTTCAGGCATTCCTTGCAAGGAACTGAAGACTGAAGTGCACCTTGTGATCTCTAGGAGGAAACTCGAGGTGGAAAGTGTGACTAGGCTTTTATCATAGTTACAACAACGAGGTGCCCAGAGCAACCTCTCAGCATCCAGGGACAGGATAGGAAGTGCTCACACACATTCATAGTGACCAGTGGATACTAAGAAGTGGGGCTTCCTTAACGTCTCTGAGCTACTTGCAGCCATTGGATGAGATTACCAAACTTGACAAGGACGCAATGGTAACCTCCACTTGATAGTAGTGGCCCTGGTCCCCGGGACACCTTTGGCTTTGACAATTTGGTCACCTCTGGTGACTACAGTGATTAAGGTGAGAGATTTGAAGGACAGAGCTGTCAATAACTTCATGAGACGTATTTCCTAAGGGACCTACTGCTCACCTCTACCCCTTGTAGCAGAGTCCCAGATTGTGGGAAGGTTTTCATGATTTTGCTTTTTTTAGTTCTCTGACAGTCTCATGTGTGCATATAATTAATTTTATTCATTTTATCCTCTACTGTCCTCTTTCATGTCCCCCTCTTTCTCTGGCTGAAATTATTCTTCCCAAGTTCCTGTTCTGTTTTCATGTCTTGTGTGTGTATGTGTGTTTGTGTGTATGTGTGTGTGCGCACACAGACACATGTGTGTCCCACTGAATCCTGTAGTTCTTTTGCTGTTACAGGACTTATTTTGTAACCACATTCAGTTGCAGAATTTTATTTTCTAAGAAACCTAAGAAGTGATGGAGTGCAAGGTATCAAGTGGGGAGGGATTGGGCCTTATTCTGCTCCTTAATTTGTTTAATGGATTTACTGGCCTGAAGATTAAGTGGTAGAAATATTGCTAGGTATTTAGTAACCCGCCCAAATCAGAGCTGGGATTTGGTTAGAGATGAAACATCGCCACCTGCTGGCAAATGGTGAGCAGCAGTGAATGTATTTCTCTCAAGCCTTGCTAATGTTCATGGTGAAGAGTTGGATGTTTTCAGGTGATGAAGACATTGGAAAATCCAGATGTCTCTAGCAGCAGGATGGTCCTGAAGCATCTTTATTTGGTGTGAGAAACTTACAAAAGTTTAAAAGACACCTGTTTTGTGCTGGCCACTGGCCCCTCAGATATTCCCTCTGTACAACCAAGGAAGAGACCACCCAGCACTTACTGCCTAGTGAGAAATTGGTTTGTTCTGAGACAGGTCAGGCTCTGCTCACATAGCCAGAGTGAGCAAAGGGAGGAGATGAGGTCCTGGCTTGGGCAGGGATGCTAAGGTGCCAAAAGGAACAGGGATGTCGGACACCTGGGAGGGAAGGGTACTTCTCTCAGTAGAGGTAACAGCAGTGTGAAGTCCAGGTCACACATAAGCATGAGCGTGCATCCCAGCTTCACTGTGGCATGGAGAACATGGAACCCAGATATAAATGGTAGACTGGAAATCTGGGTGGGGGCCCATGCTGGGGAGATGCTGAGGGTCTTCCCAGAACAAACTAATCAAGGCACTAAAGGGTCTTCTGACCCTTGCTAAGCAGCTCTGAGAAGTAAGCCTGGTCGTTAGGTTTTTCTTTTCTTTCTTTTTTTTTCAGTACAGCAACATAAGATTTTTCTAAGATATAAAAGGTTGTCTGCTATTTATCCCTATGAACTTTTGGGAATTAATTATCCAGTAGTTGTTCCTAGAGCTGCCCTTTTCTATTGGAAATTATCCAAAGAAAGGACATAGAAAGAATGTGAGACTTGGGTTTTGCTTTGTCTGTGTCAGTTAGACCTGTTGCGGAGGTGAGTCTTAGCTGTTTTCCCTGTTACTCTAATAAATCACCCCGTCAAGAGCGACGTACAGGAGAAAGTATTTATTTTGGTCTGCATCTCCAGGAGGTTGGTCAATTACTGTGGGAAGTCACAACAGTAGGAACTTGAGATCAAGAAACAGAGGGCAATGAATGCTGGTTATGAGTTCACTGTCTCCTTTTGTACAGTCTAGAATCCTAGCCCAGGGAATGGTGCCACCTACAGTAGGTGGGGTGTCTTTCCAACGCAATTTACATAATCAAGATAATCCCTGACAGGCATATCCAGAGGCTAATATCCAAGGTGATGTCACCAAGTTGACAAGTGAAGTTAACCATCACAAAGGGTTTGGAAGGACCTCGCTTTAAGCCAGGAAGCAACCTTAGAAGGTTGATTGTCTGAGAGGATGCCCTGGTCTAGATGGGCCAGATGAGCAAGATGACTTCCCAAGTCCCTGCTAAGGAGGCACTGACCTTGAGTTCAAAGAGGCAAAGAAAGTTTAGGGCCCCATAATGGACACACACACACACACACACACACACACACACACACACACACATACACCATTCCACTCATTCTCAAATAATGAATGGAAGACTAGATTGAATGTGCATTTAGGACTTCTGTCTCTATTGCCTTGCTCAAAACAGTAGCGTGCCTTCTGCTACAGTTACTGTTACCTCCTATTCCCTTGTCTAGACAGTCCCTTGGGAGTCCAGCTCTAGCTCTTCATAGTACAGTAGTTCTTACATTATAGAGAGGCTGCCAGGAGTAGTGGGGGCACAGGATTGCTGTGTTTTCTGGGGTCTCTTTTGTGCCTGCATGCCCCTGTGTGGCAGAGACTTTGTGAATTTCCTTTTTGCATCACAGAACATCTCATACAGAGAGCAATAAGTATGGCCATCCACATTGTCTGGATTCTGACCTTGTTTAAGCTCTAGTGGTCTTAATCACCCACATTATGTGGGTCCGATTGCTTAGCAAGGATGACAATGCCACACAATGATGTCCTTTCATCTGTCCATCAGATGCTGTAGGCGTCTTACACTTCATGTGTTTCAACAACTTCTGGGGCAAAACACATGAACTTCTGAGGTTCACTTTATATTCAAACAATGCACAAAGGCAGGGGTCCTGGTCTAACAAGGGGGTTAGGACCAGGGTTTGCATTAGGATAATCTGGGTGGCATTTTAAAAGTTCTAATATCTGGACTGCACCTCAGAGATTCTGAGATGGATGCAGCCTTCTGTGGACACATGGAGAGACCTGAACCACCCAGTGATTGTCACATGAAGCTGAGATGGAGAAACATTCTGAAAAAGCCAAGTTTATTCAGGAAACAGGAAGAAAGATGATTACCTGGAAGACAGAATGTAGGTATCACCTCATCAGCAAGTTACCATGGCTCCTACATGACTCCTAGGATACAAATCTTTTACAGTACTCTGTAGGTGTATTATAGCTAAGTATGTAGCTATAAGGGAATGGAATGCTTCTTCCAGACTGTGTTTATATTTATATGTATTTATATTTGGCTTCCTGCAATGTAGCACAGCCTATAGCACAAAATGAGAATGGAGTAACAGATACAGAGAGTAGAGGAGTGAATGTGGTTAGAGCCCAGATGATGAAGGCTTTGGGAGTGGTCAAGGTAGGTAGGTGAGTCTTGCTCCAGAGAACTCACCTGTGATAGCAGAGGGCTAAGACTGCTAGCTTGTTAGCAGGTAAGGACCCTCCCTCACCTGCTGCAGAAAGCCGCCCACACCTGTCATGTGTAATTACACAATTCCAGGTGTTGGTGATGCTAGGAAAGTCTTCCTGTGGCTTAATTAGAAACCTCTGTAACCTCATATGAAGCTGCTTTTAATCAACTAGGGAGAAAATAATTCTCCCAAAGACTCATTTAATGAATATCTTTCTTTTTTCCCTCTTCACCTCTGGAAATTGAGCTCAGAATTCATGCTGCATCTGTCAGTGCCACTGTGGTGGAGAGGGATGCTTGGAGGGCAGAATCAGAAGCCAAGCAAGTCAGGGATACATGATTGAGGCATAGAGCATCTCTCAGGGATGCTTATCCACCTATTACTGCAATAAAGTGTTGTTGAGTTCAGAGTATCCATTAGCTACTGTACTGGAAGTAGGGATGCTGAGAGGGTAAATTCCCAATGCAGACAAATTGAGACAGTGGCAGCAAAGCAAGCGGCCCTTGTTAGAGGGACCATGGGGAAGGTCTGTAGGGTCAAGGACACCTGTTCAAGAAGAGGAAGAGAGAGTGGTGAGCTTTGGACTGGTAGCATAAAGTAGTGTCATCATAAATAAGGGGAAATAGAATTGACTCCCTAGTCATTCCCTGGTTGATGATAGACCATGCCAAAGTGATGAAGAGGTAATGAAAGGAAATCAGAAGATGAGAGGAGAGGAAAAGGCATTTCAAAGAGAGGATGCTGCCTGAACAATGGTCTGGTATCACAAATAGAAAGACCTATGCATGCTGCTATAGGTAGGTCAGCATGACTGGCTCAGTGATTGTACATCAGGTAAGAGGCATCATCATCTTGGGTAAGGCAGGGATTATTTCCAGGGGCAAAATAGTGCTGAGTGTTGATGCAGTAGATTGGCTGTCATTAGTGAAGATTCTGGTAGAAGAATCCAAATATGAGCTGTTTAGACTGAATTCAAAAGCCCCACTTTACAGTCTGGAGTTTTGCTACTTGTCCCTGAGGTCTATTCCCCCGCACCCTTCCTTCTCTGTCTCTGACCCCTCATGATGCTTTATGGGACTGAGTTGTCAATAGTTATCAAAAGGTAAATGCATTTCTTAGAAGAGGCTGTGTTTAAGTGGAGCCTTGCATCTGGAAGCTAGTCATAATAATAAAGCAAGAATCTCTGAGTATTAAGAGCCTCATTGTCCAGCAAACATCTCTGTTGCTGCTCTCTTACTCCTAGATACCCCCCTTCACCTGCTCTGCCTTCATCCAGAATCAAACCTCCTCCGTCCAATAACAATTACAAAACTGTATCTGGAAGCAATTGTTTGCCTTGTGCCTTCAGAGAGGAAACTGGGGCACAGGACAAAGGAGGGAAAGAGATTGGATTTGTATGGCTGTGCCTTTGTGAAAGCCCTACACCACTCTGGTATACATTCCTATCTCTGCCATTACAAAGACAGAGGCCTATTCTTACTCATCACGTGTCCTTCTTCTGCCAAACATGTTAGCAAGACAAGGAAGATGCTCAGTAATTGCTGTGTCTTGTTGAAACCTGGAGCTCAGTGGGCAGGCTTCTTGTCACTCTTCCAAGGAGCATTTGATCTTTTCACCTTTCCATAATGCAAATTTCTCCCTTAGAATATGGTCCTCCCCATTCTAAACCAGTTACCTGTCCAACATGTTCTCATCAAGAGTCTTCTCCAAACGTTTCAGGCCCCACTGTAGTCTGACTGACTTACATTGTAATTAAGGCATGCTAGAATCCTCCTTAAGAAGTGGCTTGGTTAAGCAATGGTTAAGAAGATAATGATGGGTTATAGCCACAGAGAGGCTGCCTAGTGACCTGGCTAGTTAAGTACTCTGGGATTATAAGGAGTATCTTTTCTCCTAAGATATTTTTAAATAGCTACTGAGGTGGAGCATGTGGTTTCATGGTTAGAGAGTCCTTCAGTTAAATCCTAGTTGGGTGAAAATTGGACATTCTATTAAATCACTGCCATTTTACTTCCTGTGAAAGGATGGTTCTAATAGTCTACCTAAAAGATGATTGCATGAATTGAATGTGAAGCATATATAAAATGATCAGTCTTAGTAAGGGGGAGTCATTGTGATTATAAATCACTGAGTTCAGAGTTTAATGAAATACAGAGTAGATTCTAGTACAAGAATCACTTCACTGGGTGTGTGAGTCCAAGGGAGGATGCTATGGCTGATCCCCCTTTGATGCAGTAGTGCAAAGGCCATGCTGAAGGAATCCCAGACTAGGATGCTAATATTTGGGAAAGCTGGGTTCTGAGGTGATGGGTTTAGAAGTTTAGGGTAGAGAGTTGAAAATGGGTAGCAACTATTTATAAAAGGAGAAAGGACATGCTAGACAAGATATTCCTGGGAATCTAGAAATAACTCGCACTTAAAGCATGCATGGAGAGGGAAGACATCCACTCGGGATAGACACGGGCTAACCTTACATGAAACGATGGGTTCTGAATATTAATCTATAGACAGGAACTACCAAATAGTTTATTCCTCTCATTGCTGTCTCTCTTAGCTCCCATATTCAAAGGGACAGAATAACACAATTCTACGTTATACAGCATGAGACACGTATTATAATACCACATTGTTTATGGCATGGGAGGGAAAGGATAGAAGAGCAGAGCATTTGGTAAAGATCCCAAGAGGAAGGCTGGAGCAACACAATAGAGCTAGGTCTTTGAATGACCCTGTTTTACCCTTGCAGATGCTGAACAACCCGGAGAAGATAGCTGAACAGATCAGCAAGGATCTTGCCTGGCTGGCCTCCCATATGATGGCCCTGTGGACCCAATTCCTGGAGACAGTGACTCTGCACTCTGAAGTGACCACTTATCTCACCCAGGAACACCATGCTTTGAGGGTAAATCATAAAAATGCTATAAACTCTCTGACTGCGTGCATTTATTCTTAAGGAGAAATTTTGCAAAAGTTGATTCGTTGAGGGGAACATGATTTGCCATTGTGCCAATCTATGGATTTCAACAATGGTCCCACTCAACTGTGAATGATCATTGTGGCATCAAAAACTCACTTAGTTATTCCACCCTATTCTGTCATTCATAAAACATCTCTCTTATGTATGTCTGAAGATATCTGAGCTTATAAAATTAACTATTACAAGTATCTCAATGTACTTAGGAAGAAGTACTTTCAAATGTAAGGTGTTGCCCTTATCCTGGCTGTACATGTATAGGGATTAATATATATGGAGTGATGTGGATCTTTTCACTTGGGCGAGAGAAATAAGTGTCTGAGGATCAGAGTCCACAAAGCACATAGCAAATGCTCCTGGCTTTTGGAATTCTCCAGTTGTGCATTTATTTATAATGCCTGTTTGGAAAAATCTCATAATCTAGTAGAAAGAATAAAACTTGAGTATAAAAATGAAAGCAGAACAGGAATGAGTTTATAAACATATACTACGCTGCTTGGGCTAAGAGCTATAAAGACGTGGGAAGCTGTGGAGGGTGGAAAGTCTCTTGTGACAGACCTCTGTATGCAGGCACAGCCTTCTTTCCACGAAAACACAGCACTTAATCTCCAGACTCTCAAGTTGAGAAAATGGAGGTCATATCCACTTGAGGAATTAAGCTGTTTACATTGTCATCCCTCAGGTCCGAAGGTTTTCTGAAGCTTTCTTTTATATGGAGCACCAAAAACTTGCAGTCTTGACCTTTCAGGAAAACCTGTAAGTAATAAATTGCACACCCACTTCACCCTGTTAAAGTGGCCACCCAGGGCATTCAGCTCTCTTTCTTTGTTCCCGTTTCCCTTTCCTTTCATCTCCTGCTGTGAAACAGACACTCTGCTGCCTTCTGCACACTCTGTCTACAGTCCTGTGCCGGCAAAGAAAGTACACACTGGGGAGGCGGGAGCTGCAGGTGCCAGGGAAGGTCGATAGCCAAAGGTTTCTTTTGTTGCATGCCATTATGGTTCTATAGAGAAAAATCAAGACTTCCTAGGTCTCTGCAGACATCTGTGCTGAGTCCTCTGCAAAATGAATAGAAGCAGGTGGTGTGGCCACATGCTATGTCAGACAAGCTCAGTGATGCAGTAGTTAAAACATTTATTTAGCATAATAATTAAGCCCAAGATCTCTAATCAGGAGGAATGATGCCTTTTTAAGATTGCCTTCTTCCAGAAAGAATTGAAAAATATCAAGAAAGTTTGGGTGGTGATAAGAGATGATGTTTCTTAGATTCTCTAGGGAAGATGGGTGGAGACCTCACCAAAATCTTTTGGCCACCAATATTTTATTTTGAATAATCTTTTCAAAACATAATGGTAAGGGGAATCCTGGTTGAGAGGCCACAGTGCATCTATCAAAGAGGCTGGTGGAATTTTCATGTTGCCTAAGACAGACCTGGAAATCTTTCATCTTTGTATACATAACCCTGTTTCCCCCACAGGTTTTATTCTGTAAGCAAACTATGGCGACATTTAGTGTTTGCTTTTAGGTTATGAAAATGAGTGGGATAGAAAGGAAAATGCATGTGCTTATGAAAATAGCTTGTTTGGACATCATTAGAGTCTTCAACAAGTACAGCAATGCGTGCATTCATTCTCAGGGAGTGTGAACACATGTGGAAGTGAAAGTCACAGAGGTCATTGCTCTCTATATTAATACGTCTCATCACTGGGATTACAATACCAAAGAACATCTACTTAAAGAAGGGTACCCCACAGTTTGAAGGGTCATCCTGGCAGGAAGTCACGGCTGGTCACATGGCATCTAAGTCAAGCAGAGCAAGAAATGTACTCAGCTCACTTCCTCTTTTGATCCATAGTATTCAGTCTGGGACCACAGCCTATTGATGGTACCGCATTCAGAGTGGATCTCTCCTCCTCAGTTACACTTTGGAAAAGTGCTCACAGACATGCCCAGAGGTGTGTCTCCTAGGTGATTCTCAATCAAGTTGACAATGAAAAGGAAGCATCACACTCTCCAGGCACAGTTTGGTTGGAATGCCAGCCCTCCAGATGCCTATGCAAAGTACTCATAACACAGGGTATCTGGTGATGTGCAATGAGTGATTCCTTGAGAAATGTTTTTTTTTGTTTTGTTTTGTTTTTTTCTGTTGTCAATGTATTCTCAACTGGAGCTAGTTGTAATGATTGTTTTTTGTCAATTTTATCAAATTTAGAATCACCTGGGAAGAGAATACTAATAACAGATTGTCTGGATTGGGTTGGCCTGAGGGAATGTCTGTGGGGATTGTCTTGATCAGAATAATGGAGGTGGGATGACCTGCCCACTGTAGGTAACACCATTTCCCAGATAGGGCATTCCTGGATTATAGAAGAGTAGAGAAAGCAAGCTGAGTGCAGCATGCATCTGTCATTCCCTGATCGTGACTTTGACTGACCAGCTGCTTTCATCTGCTGCTGTGACTTCCTTGTGACGATGGACTAGAAACTAGACATGTGATCCAAATCAGTTCTTTTTCCCTTAAGCAGCTTTTGGTAGGGTATTTTATCACAGTGTCCCCGATGGGCCAGTCCGTGGCACACACAAGCATCAAGTAGACAAGTTACCAGAGATATTCTGCTCAATAGGAAATACATTTTTGTTAAAATAAACCATGTCACCAAGAACACAGAAAGAGATTTCATTTCCAAATGAGAAAATCATGGGAAAGGTGAATAAGGGCTGTCAGCAGAATGAGTCTTGGGATAGGATATTGAACAGGGACTGTTATTATAACAGTTTAACTTAAAGAAAATTTAATTTTAATCAAAATATTATTTTATCACTTTATGTCTCCTTTTTTCCTCCTTCCAACTACTCCTATTTTCCCCTTATTCCTTCTCAAATTGATAGTCTCCTTTTATACATATATATGTGTGTATTCAATATATACACATAAATATATCAGTAGGGCTGATCACTTCAAATGGAATAACCAATTAAAAAGCTCATTTCTAGGGGAGACTAATTCTCCCCTCTCTTTGCAATCATTAGTTACATGTAGCATCTACGATACTGTGTAACATTTAATAGGTCATTCCTCTGTGCCTGTAGAGATGTCTCAGTTAAGAAAATGGTTTCCATGCAAACCTGAAGGCCTGAGTTCAAATCCCCAGCCCCCATGTAAGAAGCAAGGTGTCATGGCAAGCACTTGCAATACCAACATTGCAGAAGAAGAGACGGTAGGAGATCCTTAGGGTTTGTTGACCAGTCAGTTTAGGTGAATCAGTGAGCTTCAGGTTCAGGCTGGCAAGCTCCACTATAATCTATATGGAAGCCAGAGAACCAGAGAGGCTAGGGGTGTGGCTCAGCCACATCTAAAAATCTTGGTACCAGGGGACCAGGGGACCAGGGGGAACCAGTTTTATGACTGACAGCCTGAAAACCTGAATGTTGGGGTGCTGCGATGAGCCCCATGGTCCAAAAGTTGGAGAACCTGGAATTATGATGTCAAATGAGAAGTGAAAACAAAGACATCCTGGTTCTGGAAAAACAAATGTTCATCCTGTCCATCCACATTCCATCTACAGCTCAGCCTGTCAGATAGTGCCTGTCCTCACTGAAGGTGGATCTGGCAGGCCTGTCGCCAGCTTACAAGCCAATGTCTTCTGGCTACACCTTTACATACTCAGGGGACCCAAGGAAGGGTAGAGTGCAGAACTGACAGAGACAAAATCATATTTAATATCCATCCAGATATAATATCCAAATGATTAGATATTCAAAGAGGTATAAAGTTGTAGCAAATTCCAGAGCTTTGAATAAGAGGAAAAAATCTCCCACATATATAAGGGAAACTTAAAATATAAGATAAACATATTTAATCTGTAAAGTCAATATGTATTGCCATAATTAATATCTGTATGCATATTATATGAAATATGTATATGCCGTAAGTCATACATGTGTATGTGTTGAATTCTTGGGACTTCTGTTGATGGTGATGATGTGATGCTTACAGAGTTTGTTCTGGACCTGTGTAGGGTTACACAGTTAGTATTTTATAGAGGTAGATAGTCCACATGGCTGGGAAGTGGGATGAGTGTGTCCAGAGTTTTGCCTGCTACGTGAAGAGCCTCAGACAGGCAGACAGACACATGCTCAGGCTTCTCCCCAATCTACAGTCCCTTAAGGAAAGTTATCCTCTTCCCTTAATGGAAAGTGATAGAGTTTTTATATACAAAAACTATAAAACATTATTTAGCTTTTCTTTCATGAGATAACATGAATTTACTCTCTTCTGGGGAGGAATTAAAGTCACGTGCACCTCCAAACTTTTAAATGGTAAAGTAGTAATTACTTCAGATTCTGGAATCAGGTTCTTAATGGTAGAAGGATGTTTAGGTCTGGAAGAATAAATATAAGCTTTGAAAGTTCCTCTACAGAGAAACAAAAAGTATGCTGTCAGTATCAACATAATAACAAAAAGCACTTAAAGTGGCTCAGCTGTACCAAAATATAACTCAGACTAAGTACTCTAAAAAGTTAAAGATGCTGGAGTAATAGATGAGTAAATTTAACTTTCTCTTCCAAAGCACACATTTTAGATCTGCAGCCATTTCTTAGCTAGCCTTTTAATAGCATGATGCTAATTACCTTCCACTGTCAGGTATAATCCAGTACCACAATCCTTTGAACCAACACTAGTTCTTGGAGCAGTTCCTCAGCAAAGCAGACTACCACTTTGAGGGATAACTTAGATGGATGGGAGGACAGGCAGATGGTCATTACCAGCATCTGCTAAAAGCACCGTTAAAGCTTTCTTGGGGTTAGAATGGTAAGACTATTGATAACTTCCAATCCTGTTTGGTCGATTACCTTTCTGTGTGCTCCACAGGATACAGACCCACAGCCAGCTATCTCTGGACATCCGGAACTCAGAGTACCTCACCAGCATGCCCCCACTGCCCGCAGAGTGCCTGGATATTGACGGTGACTGGAACACCCTGCCTGTTATCTTTGAGGACAGATATGTGGACTGCCCTGTCTCAGGTTTGTCTTTCTCTGTTGTTTTGAAAAGACTCGAGGATTAGGCTTTCCATGGAAGTACTGGTACATTAACGGATTGTGCCCCTGAAGCTCTGGTGGTCACTGTTCACAAGAGTCTCAGCAAACTGTGGTAGTATTTTCTCTTTAAAGGGGAAGGAAGAGTTAGTGTTAATGCCTACCTGGCCCCTTCTAGATCAAAATGTCCCAGGTACCTGTGTTTTCACCTATTGAATTACCTATAGAATGAGATGTGCATAGACACAGACATATACACACTCTTTCACACACACACACACACACACACACACACACACACACACACACACACACACCCTAGTGTGATCAAAGACTTGTGAAGATCTTTTGTTCTCTTAAGTGTACGGTTTTAACTCTAGTCATTTATTAACTTTAATGACCCTGTGTTAGTGCCTATTTTGTGGTGGTGGTGGTGATTGACGTTGTTTTGTTGGTTGGTTGATGGTTACTATGTCATTCTAGGTGACCACTCACTAATTCAATGACCTGTTTAATGCCAGAAGGCAGGTCAAGGACTTGAGCAAGTGGGCTGTGTAACTGGGAGAACTTATGAATGAAAATCTCAGGGAGAGAAAGAACAAGGCTGTGCCTATTATTTGTATAACAGTGTTCAGCATGGCTCTACTGTTTGTCAGTGAACCCAGAGGTCAACTGCAAAATGACCAGACATGAAGAAATGAATGTCCCCCTTCTGTTCTCCCCTGTAACTTGACCATAGAAACCCAACAACCATGACCAGAAAATGTCAAGCCCTATGTTGGTGGTTTAACCAAATTATTTATTTATTTAATCCTTGAAATAATTTATACAGCTTCAGAGATGGAAAGTGAGGTATAGATAGGGGAAGTATGTGTGAAAGACCATGTATCAATAAGCAACCAAAGCCAACTCCTTAACTCCAGAGTCCAGGCTCTGCTCTGGTATCTTCCTCAGGTGTTTTAAGTCAGGCTACTTTGCTTGTCATTTTATACAGTGGACCAAAATGGCTACATTTCAGAATTCTGCATCTGCAGCTTTATAGCCTGGAAGCTAGGTGACTTGTAGGGACATAGTAAGTTTGCAAACATGCATTTGGTTTCCAGTTGTACTCTGACATCTAGTGTCAAGTAAGTATATGACAAGTCAAATATGTACTGAATTATACTAAACCTCCAACCCAACTGCTAAGTTTTAAAGGGGTGTGTGTGTGTGTGTGTGTGTGTGTGTGTGTGTGTGTGTGTGAATGTGTGTGTTTATATGCTTGTGTTTTCATTAATGCATGCCTCTTATATAATTTCCAGCAAAAGTGAACAGTTGAAGAAATTAAGCACTGCTTATAAGAACCACTGATATTTACACATCAGAATTAGGTGTAGATTGTTTCTCAGTATTTTTAATTACAGATATTGATAAATATTTCAGTGAGCATACATTTCATTCTTCCTGCATGTGATTCTGTCTCACACATAATTTTCAACAAGACAACTTGTAGCTTTGAGTGCTTCCAAATATTTGGAAAATCCCATCAAGGCAAAAGATCATTTACTCTTATAACAAATGACCACTTTCTTTCTTGCCAACCCACCACCTAGTCATGCTAGTATAGTCTTGGGTGGAACTAAACATCATTGTGGTAATTATATTCAAGCCAGTGCAAGCAATCAGTGAACACAATATTCTTTGTTTTGTTAGATTCCTGTTCTTGGCTTAGATCCTTTCAGGAACACAGTTCATCAAACATGAACTAGACAGGAGGTCAGCCTGCGGGCTACAGGGATAAAACACAAGCTGTTGCCTTTAGGGGGACAAAAGTTTGGAAGGGGATCACCGCATGGTCGTAGGACATACAATACTACATGTGTGTGGGAGGGATGCTGGGGAATTTTCAAAAGAGTATAGTGGCATATACTGGTCTTGCTGCAGGCAGAGGAAAGTAAATGCTTCCTAAGTATCCCCAGGTTCATTGGATGTACCAAGGTAAAGGGAGAATTAATTCCTTCCTCAGTCTAATTACAAATTGCCCTGAAAGTTATTGGGTGATCATAGGTCACTGTATGACCTACATGTGCATACTCTTGGACATGCACCCAATAAACTCTAAATCCTACCACAGAGATATATGTTCATTGCTGCACTATTTACAATAGCCAGGGAATGGAACCAGTCTTGATGTCTATCAGCAGGGATTTATACAATTTAAAGAAAACACATACACAACATCCTCTTCTTTATATGGCATATGTGGGAGATGTCAGGAGTCACATCTCAGATCTTTGGTTATGATAGGTGCACATGGAGAATATTTGTTACTGGTCAGTTGTGGGGAACAGGAGAAGAAGAAAGAGAGGATTCAAAGTTTTAAGAGAGAGAAAATAGTTAAAGAAAAATAAGATAAGACATCATACTTTGGTTCTCTGCATCAGCCTCTGAAGATGGGTGTGATTATGGAAGCTTTACAAAGCTTCACTGTGGTGTTACTATCTAACACATAGGACAGATAACCTGATTGCCGGGTTTGTTCTGCAGAAAGCAAAACTCTTCACCCCATGCATAACATCATTTCATATAATGATTTATGAATGAGTGAAAGGCTTGTGGGTTCCTATGGATCTGCCCACCTCACAGCTGAGGAAGGTCAAAAAGCTTCCTGAAGACTGTGGTTGCCTAGGGTGCTCACAAATGGCAATGTTGGAGTTCATGATCGGACCTTCTAGGCTCCAAAGTTATCTTTACTCTGTAAACACTGTGCTTATGATTGACCTCATCACATCTGCAAGTAGAAAATGCTAAGTGTACTCAAATAAATGAAAGGTAAGTGGTATGATGAGAGAAAATAAATGCCTTTTTTTCTAGCCTTTTTTTCTCTTTTATTAGTTTGCATAATAAGACAGGCACTAACATCTCTCAATCAAAACTTCACTTCTGCAGGCAAACTGGCAGCCTGCAATTCTGGCCACTGGCTACAAATTCTTGGTTCATGTAATTCACCCATATTTAATGATATTCTGGGATGACTCACAGAACTCAGGAAGGAGTTGTGTTCATGATGAAAGTTTTATTATTACAAATAAAGGACAGCCATATCCCCCCAAATAAAAACAGGAGGTGAGAGAGGAAGGGATGGAGAGAAACAGAGAGAGAGACAGAGAAAGAGAGAGACAGAGAGAGAGAGAGAGAGAGAGAGAGAGAGAGAGAGAGAGAGAGAGAGAGAGAGA
>CABHPR010157137.1:6327-39989 GCA_902168415.1 Peromyscus melanophrys | reverse complement strand
AGAGAGAGAGAGAGAGAGAGAGAGAGAGAGAGAGAGAGAGAGAGAGACAGGAGAGGAGAGAGAGAGGATCTATAGATTGAAGCTTAGTCAGATGTTTTGGTATTCTCAAGACTTTTTCTTCTCCTGGGGCATCCATCGTTGTTGTCAATCTATAAATTTGAAGAGCTCATCTAAGCCAGAGGATTGATGTTTTCTTATGTGTATAAAATTATGTGAGCCACTGGCCTCACATAGATGTAATCTTTTCACACAGGTCTGATGGGTATTTCTTTTCCCTTGTCCCAACCCACTAATCACATGTTTTGTTATGTTCATATCTTCATTTATTTCATCAACATAAACTACTTGGAAGTTTAACATGAGTCACCTGCTTATCATCAACTATCTGTATACCCCTGAATAAGAAACTTTTTCTGTAACTTAAGAACATTAAATATCTGAAGGTCATCCCCTTCAAAAAGTAGTGATACAGGACTGCTGAATTGTTTTCATACAATTAGGCATTTAAATAATTTATAATATTGATTTGTAAACTACAATACAATTTTCTTCTTTTGTTATAGAGCATAATTTGAGTGTTTATCCTAATTTTGATGTTCCCCTGACAAGTCCTGGAATAATGGATCTAAAAGGGAAAGAAAATATTATAAATCAAAAATCAGCGTTGAGGAAGAACCTTCCATTATCTACTATAAAAGCACCCCAGTTGGGCTCCGATGAGGATGTTATTAGGTGTCCAGAGATGGAAGAGAATGTCTCCACACAGAATCCTGTGGACGTGTGCTCAGAATCTCAGGTGTATTTGACCATTGGTGAATTCCAAAGCAAAGCACTCAAGCCTGAAGATGCATGTTGGACTGGTCCAAGGCCTGATGCTGTGAGAGATCCAGATGTGGACATACGTAGGAGGAGTCCAGGCCCTGAGGATGGGAAGGCCCCAGCATTGACCTACATTGATGTGAAATCTAGCAATAAGAACCACCCTAGAGCTGAGCCCATGCAGGGCTTTAATATACAGCATGAGCAAGGGAGCTCTCAGGACAGCTATGATCCCGTTAAGACTTTGCCAAGCAAAGCTGTAGCAGGAATAAGTCAGAATAATGCCACCTCTTTAAACCAAAAAGCTGCCATTGAATTCAAGACTCTAGGAAGGGGAGCAGACCAGGAGGGAAAGCCCATGCTGCTGAGCCTGAAGCTCACCCCTGCTGAACCTTGTGACCCACTGAATACTGCTCCAATGGAACCTTGGGACACCACATCTTCCCTGCAGGACCATTCAGAAGAGCAGGAAGATCTGTCAGTGCTCTCTGGCATCATCAAGAGGTCAGCGTCCATCATATCTGACTCAGGCATTGAAAGTGAACCAAGTTCTGTTGCCTGGTCTGAGGCCCGAAGTAGGGCCCTGGAGCTACCTAGTGATCGTGAAGTTTTACATCAGGTGATTCGAAGGCATGCCCACCACAGGAACTCTTTAGAGGGTGGTCATACGGAAAGCAACACTAGTCTGCCCAGTGGCATCCAGGCTTCTCTTACCTCTATCAGCTCTTTGCCTTTTGAAGATGAGGAGCGGGAGTTGGCACTTACTATGCTAACCAAGTCTGTCTCTGCACCCCAGATCAGCAGCCCTGAGGATACCACTGAAGGTGCAGACACCATGAAGAGCACAGGAGGATTTTCTGAAGACCTGGACAGTTCTAGCAAGGACACCAGTTCATCTGGACACAGTTCTCATTCTTATGGTGGCTCCAGGGTCCAGGATGTCAGGGCAGGACACTCTCTTGCAGACATATCTTTAGATTCTGAGAGAGCCCAGGGACCTGGGTACATAGACATCTCCAAAGATAAAGAGAATCAGTCCTGTCCTCAAGGACCCTGCTATATGGATGACATGGCTGAGAACATACCAAGTGTTGAAACCAAAGGTCTTAACTTAAAAGTACCATGTACTATAGTGCTTGAAAATTCTAGGACCAGATCTTTTCATAGAGCAGCAGACGAAACCACAAAAGGCAAACATAAAGGATTGAGTGGGGGTAAACACATAGTCCCCAACAGCAGCATCTTAGACATCAGGGCTGTGTCTCACCACAGGGTGCCTGAAATCAGTAGTGCACCAGCTGTTGAAGCTGTCAACTTGAATTCTACAGGTGTACAAAATGGTTCATCAAGTGTCAATGATACCATGACATTGAATAGAAGACATACTGCCTCTCTGGAGGTCAAACATGAAGCAGGCACTGTGTGCCCCACTGTGACTCACACGATTGCCTCCCAGGTGTCACGAAACCATGAGCTGAAGACAGGAACTTCCATCTCTGGGTCCCACTTGAACTCCGCCGAGGCCTTTACTCTGGACAGCTTAAAGGCAGTGGAGGTCGTTAACTTGTCTGTGTCTTGCACTGCCACATGTCTCCCTTTCTCATCTGTACCCAAGGAGACCCCTGCTAGGGCTGGACACTCTTCTAAACAAAGCCTAGCCCCCATTACTCATCAACCTTTGGGCTCCTTTGGAGTTGTTTCTACCTATTCCAGCAAGTTGGAAGAAGAAGTCAGCGAGAGAATGTTTAGGTAAGTTTGTGGGATAGCTCACAGCTCACAGGTCCTTAGTCATTTAAGTTTTCCCAAAGTTTTCTTAGTTTCATGCATTCTATTTAAACATGGAGGTATTTATTATTTTTGTTCACTTAAATAAAGCAATAATGTACACATCATGCAATTCAGAATGTCTAAGTAATATAAAGAGGAGTTACAAATAAGCCCATCACCCAACATAACAACATGACATAATTTTTATACAGAAATCTTCTATACAGATATTTGTCCCCTAAATATATTCATTTTTAATAAAAATAGGATCATTGTGATGCTTCTTAATTATTTTTTTCCATTTAAAATATTAGAAATATCTTTCTATATAAGTCCATTTTCATTCAGTATTTTAATGTTTCCATAGTAGTCTATTGTATGGATGTGCCCTGACTTATTAACCAAATTCTTAATGGATAGATATGGAAATTTTGTTCCATTTTTATTGCGATATACCACTCTCTTATGACACTAGTGTAACTTCACCTATTCATATTTTGAAAAAGGAGATTTTAGGACCTTTGAGGGAACAGGACTCCACCATATTTGCCTTCTAAGTTCCCTTTAAGATTGTGGGCTTCTCAAAGCCACTACTCTATTTTTTTCAGTCATAGAATATATAGCTTGATCATTGGCTTGTGCTATATCCATTTTGTACCCTCAATTATCAGCTATATATTTTATGGGGCGCATAATAGAAGTATTTTGTCAGAGTGTCTTATACTCATTCTTCTCTTGCCAACTGCTAATAGTTATTGATTTTCACATAAAGAAAAAGTCCAGTCAGATAAACATTGAACATTCTGTGTAATAAATAGTACTAAATGCCTGTCCTATGACACTGGTCATCAAATCAAGAAGTCCAGCTAGACACTGTCCAAAGCTAGGTCAGAGTTGTCTCTGCTCTAACTGCAGGAATAAAAAGCAAGGCCAGTGCTGGGCAAGTGTGATGCTTCCTACATGCTCAGTAGAGCCAAAGGTTTTATCTGGAAGCAATGATTGTATGGAGAGTGAAAAGGGGCAGAAGAAACAGTTTAGAGGAGAGAATGTCTTCACTGAGGGGAAGTAGATGAGGATGCTGATGCTAATACTAGAACATTGCTAGTTTGAAAATCCACAATTGTACATTAGCTAAGATCCAAAAGTTTACATGTTTTGTACTGCTCTAGATAAAAACTAGGGCCTTGCCCTTATTGGACAAGAAATCTAAATTTAAATTGTATTTTCATGCTATTGAAATCTAAAATATTTTTAGATAAGGCTGGTGTGACAACATGTGTGGAGAATTTTGCACCATGAAAATGTTTTCTGTTCAACTTTAGTAAAACTATTACATGAAAATACCTTACTTTCAGGTAATGTTCTTAGGGCATATAGAAAACAAAACTTAATTCTGTGCATAGACATGGTCCCATCCTTAAGTTATCTCAGAATGTACATGTATATATCTGTAAATCTTAAAAACAGCAACAACAACCCCAACTGAAACCTAAAAATCTTCTAGTCCCAAGCATTTCAGATAACTGGCTATTATCAAAAGTTTTAAAACCGAGATTCTAACCATCATAATCTCATTTGTGGATCAATGTTGTTAACCACTATCTTGTCAAGTAACCACACAAACAACATCTTATCTGGGTTTAAAAGTCATTTCTGACATCCTGAATATACCAAGGCCCAAAGAAACAGAGCCAAGCCAAGCCAAGCCAAGTAGTTTATGATACTAACTAGAAAACAAAACCAAGACAAAACAGAGAAAAAAAATAAACCCCAAAACCTGCATTGCTGTTGGGAATGGTGGAAAATAGTTCTTAAAAAGCAGATGGAGGCTAAACCATGCTGGGCTTGTATGAGAGGAAAGGAACTTCCCCTCTCGGGAGATAATTTTAAAAATGTCCATGTCCTGTAACTGCACAGAGTCTCATAAGTCTCATTACTTAGCCTCCTGTTCAATACAAGTCTAAAATAGAAATTTTTAAATAAAAACTCTTTCTTCAGTTTACTTGGGGATGTTTTCCTTCTCTCTTATTAAGAACAAAGCTTTGCTCACCGGCATTTCCCCTAAGGTTTCATTCAGCATTTGATGTTCGGAAGACAATTTGTTTGTGAATACACAGCACTCCTACCTATCAGCCCAACTCATTCCCTGTTCAACATGGAATACACAGCATGGCTTGTGATTAATTGGTATATTCTCCAGTTTTTATCAGGCCAAAGAAAAGTTTAAAAAAGAACTGAAGATTGAAGGATTTCTGTACAGTGACTTATCTGTACTAGCTTCTGATATACCGTATTTCCCACCAGAGGAAGAGGAGGAAAACTTAGAAGATGGGATTCACCTGGTGGTCTGTGTCCATGGCCTGGATGGTAAGTTCTAAGGAAGTTTCCTTCTCAGATTACTATCCTACATTCACTTTATGTCTATGAAGTAATTTAGATCGGGTATTCACTCTAAAAAGCAACCAAACAGCAACCAGGAAAACATTGCTTTCAAAGGAAATGGAGTGGCCCAGGATACTTACATACATCATACATATACATACACATGCATACATACACACACACATATAATTAATTAGTTAATTCAGTGATATGAATTTTACCAATCAATGGAAGTAAGTAAGTAAGTATATAATCAATGGAATGAATGTTCTGAATAAAAGAGAGACTGGAGTAAATGAATGAAGAAGTGAATGTACTGTTAGAATGAATACCTCAATGAAATGCCAGAATTGATGGAATTTATGAATCAATAGGATGGTGCTAGAAGGAGAGATGGAGGAAAAGGAATAAAGGATGCATTTTAATGAGCCTGGGTTAGTGATCGCAACTATTTTGTTGTCTATTTTGTTCATCTCTCACTTACCAGAACCTTTTGTATACTAGACACCACCATGTCCTAGGATTTATAAAGATAAGAATGACCTTGACATTGTCATTAAAGGGTGATTCCTACCTCTCATTTTGAAAATTCTAAAATTCTTTGCAAAATGAGAAATCTGGGTGCCCAAAGAAATGGCTCAGTGGTTAAGAGCACTTGCTACTCTTCCAGGGGACCTGAGTTTGGTTCTCAGCACCTGTGATGAATGGGTCACAACAGCCTGTAACTCTAGCAAGGTATCAAATGCCTTTTTCCAATCTCTGAGACTACCTGGATACCTGTGTCAATCACTCACCTAGATAGACACATAAATAAAAATAATAAAAATAAATCTTTAAAGTAAGAGCTCTGGTTATGCAATAGGGTTTACATCTGTTACCTTGTGTATATTGAAACAGAATTGTGTAACAGAGGGAGAGATGATTTGCTAGCATTGTACTGATTTGGAGAGCTGAGCTGCCCATGACAGTATCCCCTGGGCCACAGGTCGAAAGAAAAACAAGTGATCACAAAGACAGCTTTCATAATATTACTTCTGTAGTTCAAGGTGCATGTGTATAACCTCTTCAGAGTGTTATAGAATCTGTTTATTTAAATCTGCCTACTAGCATATTTATATTAAGAACGAGTACATTAAGACAAGTTATGAATATTTACACAGGCTCTCTATTGTGCCTAAAGCCCAAAGCATATTTTGCTGTAAATGTTCTCAATCTAGCACATTATTAACTAAAACTGTTTTAGAAAGCTTTAGGTTCTAGAAACTTTTTACTCCTAGTGTCTTGAGGAGAGAAGGATTTATTATTCCCAAACTCTTTGTGTTAAATATAAATAGTATCAACTTTTTAAAAGACAACTCCTAAAATATCATTAGGGAAATTTAGGCTATAACATGAGTAATCCAAAGAGTATTTATTTACTGACATAAACAGAGTGATGAAATTTAACTTCCCAAGAGGAAATATGTGTCTCTCCTAAAAAACATGACCTTCCAATGACCTTGAGCTTACAGGTTTGATCATATGCTATAATAGCCTACAGGATGGTTATCATCTGGGAATATCCAAATAAGGTTTGTCTCAAATCTTGAATTCTTCCAAATATAATGTTTTTTTTCTACACCTTTAAATCACTGGGAAATTTATAAAGAATGACATAAAATCAGTTGTAATTTCACTTACAGTACAGAAGTTCTCCAAAACCATAACCTGTGGGGTTGATTCACATGGAAAAGCATACTACCAAAATATCTAAACAGGTTGCATGTCTTTTTCAACTCTATGGGGACCCAGAAGAGGAACAAGCCATATATTAATGTAGATAGAGTAGAATGCCCATGGCCAGAATAAAATATATGCCTAATTTATTCTGTTATAACAAATCCACTTTCCATGTGACTCTTTATGCCAACAACATATTCCATGTGCTGTTTGTGTTTCTCATACTAGTGACTTCCTGGAATTATAAACCTTTCATTCCTTGGCCCTATCAAGTACCCTATCAGGTACTCTTGGACCTTTGCAAGCTTATTAATCCATTATCCATAGGCTTAGGGATAATTCTTCTATTTATACAACTGAACTGTAGTTGATAATTTAATCTCTTCCTAGTTATCTATAATTGATAGGCAAGTGATTTAAGAGGTAACTGCCCACTGTGCCATCTCAGCCACTAGGCAGCCCTTCCAAAAAGCTGTTGAGAGAATGGTGTACTGGGAAAGAAAGAGAACTAGTGTGACAGGTCAAGGAATAATTCCATTAAAGAACTGCCATTTAAAAGAGCCCCTTCTGTGTGTGTGCATGGGCTATGGTAGCAAAAGAGGAAGATGGGGAGTTACTTCAGTTATTTCTGTTATCTGCTTTAAAATAAAGAGAAAATCCAATTGAAATGTGAGAAATGGTGAGAAAGAAATCCCGTGTGACTTATTATGATTAATTATAGGCCTGGGGTTATCTGTCATTTTCAGGGAACAGTGCAGATCTACGGCTGGTGAAGACTTTCATAGAACTGGGGCTTCCCGGGGGAAAACTGGACTTCCTAATGTCTGAAAAGAATCAGGTATGATGTCAGAGATGTTGGGTTGAGATAACATTGGATTTGAAGATTTGAAGGAGTCTCCTAAAGACACCAAGATGATATGTATACACATGAAGTGAAGGGGGCATCTTCAAGGAGAATATCCAAGTGCTTGGGTAGTTTGGAGAGAAAAAGAAACTTACTGTATTGCTTTGGGTGTCTAAGGGAAAAATATGAAATCATGATAGGAGTTAGCATGTATCAGGTGACTGGAACCTTTTGGCTTAATTGGACATTGGGAGCATGACGGCTTAAGTTACCAACTATGTAGGCATCTATGTAGTCACACTAGGGACAGAGCATTGTCACCTACAGCTATGCAACCTACAAAGTCAGGTCACTTTTGTTTTACAATCAGACATGGTACCCTGAGGCTGTGACTGTTAATCTATGAGCAAGTGATAGGCATGATCAGAGAGTGGGGTAAATGACTCATAAGCATCTTTTGGAGTAATAGAGTTGTTAATAAGCAAGAGGTCTCATGATTAGTGAAAGTGGTAGTTATACAGAGAACCATCTGACATCAGAGCTGAGAAGTCAGGCTAGTGAGATGAGTCAGAGTAAAGATGTTCACTGCCAAGCCTAAATAGCCTGAGTTTAATCCCTGAGGCCGACATACTAGAAAGTAAGAACCAACTCTCCCAAGTTGTCCCTTGACCTCCATACACACATAAATTAATAAATGATTGAAAGCTGAAAAGATCCTGCTTACCCCTCAACTACTAGTGCTTAATTTCTTTGCCTGTTTTAGACACTATGTTCCAGGGCACGTGACAGGCATAAAAGGTACTATGTGAGGGAGGAAGAGTTAGGAGAACCATCATCCAAGGGCCCATTATTTTCATGGTACCTGACCCAGTTTCTTATTACACCTTCAAAGCAGCTCTATTGCTTACCAACAACACTGATTATTTACAGCACAGAGCATACAGCCTAGGGCTTCTGTAGAGAATCCTCCTTCTGACCCAAAGAATTACCATACAAAATTCCAGATCTTTTATGTCCTGAGGGATGTGTTTCATATGTGGCCATGTCCTGAGGGAGATGGTCCCAGGGCATTCAGAGAAGGCGGTAGAATAATGACTGATCGATGTTCCTTGACCTTGTATTGGCTTTGTCCTAGTGAAGTTTTCTCTTCAGGGAAAATGGATGTGGTTAACAGCAGACGTTGAGCCAGGAATCCAACCTTCACTGTGTGTCCCTCCATGTGCTCTAGGTTATGTTCTAGGACATCTGTGTTCCACATGGATTCCTCAAGCTTGTTTGAGCCAGGTCTCTGTGCAAGTCACTAAACTGGAGGGATTTGTCTCATACTGATTAAGTTCTAGTGTTAAATCACTGCTTAAATATTGTAAGTCTTGTAAAGAGCTCAGAATGCAACAGTCCTTTCAAAGTACTCTGACTGTGGAGTTCCCAGTATTATTTTTGTACCTTATTGTGGTTTTGAGAACATTTTTCATCATAGTGAGTGCAGTCTTTATTATCACAACAATTGTAAAATAATGATTTACAGTAATTTCAGAAGGAGCAAAGAGGCTCTTGGAGACTAGAAGGTCATAATAATAGCAGCGCCAATCTTAGGTATGTTAACAATATTTTAGAGAGTCTTTAAGATATGAGAAGAAACACATGACATTCTCCACTTTTAAAGGCCAAGGAGATGCAGATTCAGGCTGCAGAAGCCACAGAACCCAGACACAGCCTCAGGGGAAGCAGAATTACAGATAAGATTGTATTTCATGAAGCCTAGCAAAAGCACCACTGTGTTTTGTCTCTTTCATGCTTCAGGCTTCATGGAGAGATGGGTGACCATGGACTTCGGGTCACTCACCTCTTTGCGTCTCCTTTCTCAGGTGTACTTGCTTTTTCACCACTGAAATGAATATTTGTGAGAGATTTTGGCTGGAAGTTCAGGCATCCCAAGATGCTGTTGCTCCAGCACTGTTTATGAAGGATGTTTTTGCCTGTAGATATTAACCCTAAATACACGTCTGTGTTGCTCCCAATCATATTCCTAAAATTTCATTATATAAATCAATCTATTATGTTTTCAGGAACTTAGGCATGCATGGGATTTCCCCTTATTCTTTTTGTGCTCCTTTATCATTTGGTTATCCTTCATAAGACATGAATGGTTTTCAAATCTTTCAAAGCTGATGTCTGTGCGTGAACTTATGGACTAACCTGAAGGTGATGCTGGGTGAAAAGCAATGACTTTAGACTTTGCCTGGTTTTCTTTCTATTGCTGTGATAAGCACCATGACCAAAAGTAATCTGAGGAGGAAAGGGTTTATTTCACTTGCATTTCCCCATCACGGTCCATCATTGAGGGGAGAAGGAGTAAGAACTCAAGGCAGGAAGCAGGAGACTTGGAAGAACAGTGCTTACTGGCTTGCTCCTCATAGCTTGCTTAGCCTGCTTTCTTATTATGTCTTAATTATACATACTCAGGGATAGTATGTATCTGGGCCCTCCCACATCAATTGTCAGTTAAGAAAATGCAGTATAGGCTTGCCAGCAGGTCAGTCTGCTGAAGCATTTTCTCAATGAGGTTCACTCCTCCCAGATCTCTCTATCTTGTGTCAAGACGACAAAAAACAACCAGCGTAGGAGTCAAGCATGTCTTGGTGTGAAAATGGCTCACACAAAGTGAGCAAGTGGTCTCCCCTCACAGGGCCGGCTTCTTCCACCGTGAAGTCATGCCAGCAGACACAGTGAGCTCATGTAGAGACAGCAGGTACCACATTCCAAGAACACACACACACACACACACACACACACACACACACATACTCAGATCTTCCACCTTATTCCCCTAACTGAAGATCCTTTAGTAGATGCCCAGTTTCTTCATTAGAGCCCCAGTGGATCTTTGTCTTGAAGTTACATCTCAAACTAGAACCCCGACAAGATGCTTATATCCCTTTCGATGTCATGCTGTTTAAAGAAAGAGGATTTCTCATACAGAGGCCATAACTTCTCCCAACACCTTTCCCCCTTCTTTTTTTCCAGATGGACACATTTGCAGATTTTGATACCATGACAGATCGATTGTTGGATGAGATAATTCAACACATCCAGTTGTACAACCTCTCCATATCCCGAATTAGGTAAAAGGAAACCACAGGTAGCTAATGCTGAGGGAAGATGGGTGATATGTTTTTGAGTGTTTACATATAATAATCTTTAGATGCTTTTTGTAAGCCACTATGATAACTGACTTTTGGGCTCTTAATGAATCTGATTACTTTCAGGTAGGAGCAAATGAGTGAGTGAGTAGCAAGTTTAGCTTCTCACCCATATATCTTTCATAATATGGATGATATGAATAAATATTTTGCTGCCGAGCATTAAGAGTCTTAAAATTAGTATAACAATCTCTATGTTTGAATTAATGTTGGAATTCTCACAAGTTTGGGATCTGCCATGTATTGAGTGTGTAACTTTTTGCACACTTTTCAAATCCTTAAGCCTCCACTTCGTTATGTCTTAATTGGACTATCAGGAAGTGGATGTGCTAGAATCCTGACTAATGAGAGGGTTTCAGCCAGTGGCAGTTGTATCCTCAAAATATGACAAAAATTTGGTCTAAATATTTAGATAACTCAGACTGAAGGAAGCAGCTTGTCTGTTTTAACATATACATACATCAACGTAAGACTAAGATCATGGTGTGAATTATTCTTTTTAGTCTCCAGGGATATGAGATCATGTATTTATCCCACAAAAAAGGATTTGTATGATAATGACAGAACACAGTTCAGGCAATCCAATTATGTAGGCTAACATCTGTAGCATTATTTTGCTCTTTTTATGTATGTTGTGAGAAGAGGTAAGACGGCACACTTGTCATATTATAGGGTTTGATAAATAATTAATTAAAATCTGAATGGCATATTGAATTGATGGGTCGGAGGAAGCAGGAAGTTTGGACAGAGTATGGAGGAGAATGGCCAATCAGTGTAAGTGAGAGCAGACAGCTCAGCAGGTGTGGAGAGAAATGAGGGGATAAGTGGAGTCAGAGCAGTTGTCAGAGCTGAGATGATGAATGGCCTCCTGGGAAAGGCTAAGACTGGGATTTTATCTTGTAAATGACCAAGAGACCACAGTGCTTAGATACATGGATTTCAGAAAGGACTCCATGCTGTCCCCAGATGGGCTGAGAGGGCACCTGGGGACCAGACCCTCAGGGGGACTGCTCTAATAATGGAGATATGAGGTAAACACTACAATTCTCCTGTGCCTCAATGTATTTGTCTAGAGCTTCCATTCACAAAAACTGGATGAAAATTAATCTGTAATGGCCACGTGTTATGTCAGGTCCTCTGTACCTGGGGGAAGATGCTAAGACCTTGGGGCTTCTCACTCTAACCCATCCCTGAGCAGGGGTTCCCTGCCATCACTTACATGTATCATTCCTGTCTCTAAACAGTTTCATTGGCCATTCCCTCGGTAACATAATCATCAGATCGGTCCTCACCAGGCCCCGGTTCCGGTATTACCTCAACAAACTCCACACATTCCTGTCACTGTCTGGGCCTCACTTGGGGACTCTGTACAACAACAGCACCCTGGTTAGTACAGGTAAGACTTTGTCACCCTCATTATCCTTCAGAGTTCATCAGAGGTGTCAGGAAGTTGGAACTGGAGACAGAAGTTACTGATGGAATCTTAGGGCTTTCCCTAATGTGGGATGTTGGGTGGAGATTTGGAGTGTGGGTACATATACACAATGGAGTTTTAGTCAACCACAAAGGAAAATGAAATTATGAAATTTGTAGAAATAAATAGAGAAAATTGAAAAATAGCACATTTAGCTAATATCCAGACAAATACTGTATGTTTGCTCTCATATGTGGAGCCTATCTTCTAGTTGTTAAATTTGACTAAGGCCTCTCACCCTACAATATTCGTTTACTTTCTGTGAAATGGAGATTATGTGTACCTAATGCGTGTTTGCGTATGTGTATACATGTTTACCGTATATATACACAATACACATACATATAATACATATAATGTGTACAATCATATCATATATGTTATGTACGTGTTTAAACATTCATGGAATATGTGTGTGCATTCATATTTATATTTCAGTATCTATTGCTGATTGGTTCTGGGACCTTCACAGATATCAAAAGCTGAAAATTCTTAAGTATCTCCTGTAAATTCTCATAGTTTTTAAATGTAACCTAGACAATCCTTCCTCATACTTTATATCATCTCCAGACTGATTTTACTTCCTAATAAAATGCAAATGCTATACAAAAAATGATATACAGTATTGTCTATGGATAATGTCCAGAAAAATGTCCAGGAGACAAAACTATTGCAAAAAGACTTTTAACCCTTGGTGTGTTGACTCTGCAGATGTAGAACTCACCTGCACCAAGATCTGACATGTGTGGGTGTGCACATGCAGGATTCAAAAGGAAAATTATGAAGCAGGCTTGCTATCATCTATTCTAGATAGTAAATAACTGAATTCTGTACTGCCTGCTTGTCTTTTGTTTTGAGGCCCTCACAACTTCAATGGTATTGTAAGAGACTTTGGGGGGCATAGAGGGGAAAGAAGCAAGGCCTGGGCTGGGAGTATATCTCATGTTACAGTGCTAGCCTAGTGTTCCCAAGACCCTGGGTTTGATCCCCAGTACCCCAGAAAAAGATGACGAGGGAAGAAAACAAGGAAATGGAAGAAAGAGGAGGAAGAGGGAGGAAAAGAGGAAGTGGAGGAATCGAGGAGGAGGAGGAAGAGGAGGAGGAGGAGGAGGAGGAGAGAGGCTTGATGTAACATGAGCAGGATTTCTAAGGCAGCAGGGTCTAGAAAGGTTTTCTAGTGTATGTAATGGCCTGGAAGGCTGGTTTAATCAGCAAACTGAAGGAAATTGTTGGGGATAGACCCACAGCACTCTACAGGGCAAGATGGATGGAGTGCCTGACCACAGCCAGATGATGAAGGCCCTTACATGATACAGCAAGATGGTAGACACATGTGCAGATCACATAGACATTGCTAATGGGTTTTAGTTAATGGGTTTTAGCAAATAGTTTTACATTCAGAAACACACACAAGATATTTGTCCATATACAGTAATGATTAGTGTTAGTTAAATCATATCTCTTAACAATGGAATGTTTTCATTAATTGTTTGAGAATTTCATACATGTATACAATGTTTTTTGACCATATTCACCTTCTACTCCTTGAGATCCACTCCCTCACATCCTATAGAATGGGAGACAAATATTTCTTAGCTATATATCTGGCAAGAGGATTCGAGTCTAGAATATACAAAGACCTAAAAACCCTAAACCCCAAGAAAACAAGCAATCCAATTTAAAAACTGAAATAGCTTTCAAAGTGAGAAAAGAGTTCTCAAAAGGTGAAACAGGGCTGTGTATTTCCTGATTGGCTAGAACCTTTATGTGGCATTGTGGTCACCTCTAAGGAGCTCTCTCTCCCTGCTAATCCTTCAGCCCTTTCCATATTTTCCAATTACTCTGAAACTTTCTTCAAGGTATAATGCAGACTCATGATTATTCGCTCTAGTTTCTTAAGGATGATACTTATGCTCATAGCTTATTTGGTACTTTTATACATAACAAATATAACATCTTTTCTTTGGAAAAAAACGAAAGCCATCATTGGACAAAGATAAATTAATTTAGCTACTTTCTCCCCCATAATTATAAACTTGAAATATTATAAAAAGTTTTAAAAAGATATATTACCAAACTCATCCAACCTAGAATACCTAAAGTAATTAATTCCATGTGGTTCATATTATGTTTTTTTCTACATATGTGGACATCTACATATCAACCACTGTGATATATGTTTTTCTCTCTACATATATATATATGTATATATATATAAACTTTTTTCATGTCATTATAGTGTTCATTCCTTTGTTGTTGATACATAATATACACGTCTAAGCATCTGCATAAGCACTGCGTGGGATCTGTCAGAAATACATATTCTAGTTTTTCAGCCTGTAGACTTTTATTGGGTGTTCTCTCCTTTGGTTTCCTTTACTGAAAGAGAACAAATGAATATCAAAGTATTCGTGGTTTCATGGACTTAGAAGACTATTGCTGTATAATTTTGTAGGACAATTTATACTCCTGCTATCAGCACCAAGAATGTAAATATGGGGACTGGGGACATGAGTCATTGGATAAGAACACTGGCTGCACAAGTGTGAGGACTTGGGTTCAAGTCTCTGGAATGCTCATAAAAATCTGGGTGTGTCCATGCATCCATGTATAGCTGTAATCCCAATGCTGTGGGGAGAGCAGATAGAGATGGGAAGGTTTCTGGGCCTTGCTGCTGCCAGCTTTCCTCCATGTTCAAAGAAAGACTCTGACTCAGGGGAATAAGATAGGGTGTGATAAATCAGGCACCTGATATTCATCAGACATATGATGTTCTCTTTTGATCTCTATGTGCACACTCAAATATAATACACACACCAAAATAAAAATATAGATATACAAGCTTAATTATTTGATAAAAGTCCCATTGCTATTGTAGCATGAATCGTAAAAGGTCTTATTAATAAAAACAAACCCAGAACCAGGTATTGCGGTGAATGCTGAAAGATCAGAGAAACAGAATAAGCCACAGCCAACGTTACCTTGCCAACTTCTCAGCCAATCCTGTTTCCTCAAACTGGAACCCTCTTGAGTCCTCACCCAAATGGATCTCAGCTGAACTGCTGCTAAAAGCCTAAAAGCTTAACAGGACTCTAGTTCCTGGTCCTCATGACCTATATACCTTTCTGCTTCCTGCCATCACTTCCTGGGATTAAAGGCATGCCTGGCTCTTTCCAATGTGGCTTTGAACTCACAGAGATCCAAATGGATCTCTGCCTCCTGAATGCTAGGATTAAAGGTGTGTGCTACCACTGCCTAACTTCTATGTTTAATATAGTGGCTATTCTGTTCTCTGACTACCAGATAAGTTTATTGGGGTGTACAATATATCAACCACACTATTTTAAGTAACTGAAAATACCTTTTCTCTTTATTTTAAATGCATTTTATGTATAAGTGTTCTATCTGCGTATATGCATGCTCCAAAAATATCTTCTTTGGCTTTGTTTTGCTTTGCTTTTTCAATCTTCATTTTCCTTTTCTCTTCCTAGGCTTGTGGCTCATGCAGAAACTGAAGAAATCTGGCTCCCTTTTGCAGCTGACCTTCAGGGATAACGCTGATTTGCGCAAGTGTTTCCTTTATCAACTTAGCCAAAAAACAGGTGTGTGGCATCTGAGGTTGAGACCTTAAGACAATTCACTTTGATAATGTGTTCATTTGCTCCTGTGAGGTATGCTGAGACTGTCCAGCAGCATCTATCTCTTCAACTTGCTGAGAGGCCAAACGCTACCCAGCATGTCAGCCTGTCTTTGCCTGTCTCCTGTGTAGCATAGGAGCCATGGTGTATGTAGGTTCAATGCAGTACACAGAAGCTTAGGCTTCTACTTCCAGTCAATCATTTAGTACACTATATTGGCAGATCCAGGACTGTGTTCCACCCTCACTTTGTATGTATAGATCCTCTTCACCTGGTGTAGACCCATCCTGAAAAAGAGTGAGTAGAGCATTGTCTGTGTTCCCACATGAGCTTCCTTTTATATTTTCCCTCACCCTGTGGTGATGATGTAAAAGAGCAGTGTGAAAACCCAGCCCAGATCATAGAGACTATGGCAGAGGAAAATGTCAATAATGGACCAGTAGTCTATGTCCAGGAAGGGAGCACTTGTTGATACCCTGTATTCAATTCATTTACAAGCTCACACTATTCCTTTTGTACTTGTGTCTCCCTGCCCCCAGAGGATTATTCAGTTACCTACTGTGGGGAGAAAAAGAGGTAGGATTGGGCATACAAAGATGCTGAATTACAATGAGTTCAGCACAGAAGTCAAAGCTTCTTTCAACCATGGAGTGGTCAAGAGCTGGAGTGCTGTTACAATTCTGTACTGAAGTAGATTATGGGGTTACCTTTGTCCATCCTGTGCCCATCTCAGCCAGCCATTGCCGTGGATGCTGCTCCAGTGTTTGATGCTCAGCTGTGATCTTGGATATGGATGTGAGGGCCTACAGAGAGGGTCAGCAAGAGCAGTCAGCCACCACCTTGTTTGTCTATAGGTAGAATAAGAAGAAGAGCTCCATCTTCAGGTGAGGGTTGAGTACAGTGTTCTGTGCACTGTTTCCAGACGTCCATGATGAGTACTGAAGGTTGCATCGTTGTGCTGTGCTGACTTTTGGGTTGGAAGATATTCCATTCTCCCTGTGGGGAACAATGCAGGAAGGCAATGCTGGAGCTGGGTGAGGCTGGAGAAGGCAAGCTTGGTGGAGGCGAGGCTGGAGGAGGTGAGGCAAAAGGCTTTCCTACTTCAGGTGACCGAGCAGGAGAGGCTTAGGATTAAATAACCAGGAAGAATGAGAGAGAAAACCATTTTCCCTATGGGCTCCCTAATTTTCTATCTCACAGAGACATGTTTTGTTCTCATAGGTAGATACCTTTTTGCATTTTTCTCAGTGCTCACAGTGAGTCTCCATGGCTTCTATACTCCTGGGGTCAAGGACTTTATCTTATGTCCAAAACACAAAAAAGCCCTAACATACCGAGTTCCTTGCTCAGCTTCTCACAGGTGCCTGTTCCGCCTCCTCCTGAGCCGTATGTGGTGACACTCAGAACATCAGCTCTGTGCAGAGGTACAGCACAGTGTCTGGTGTCTCCTCACTGCCACTCTCTGGGGAAGACTTCAAAATGTGTAAAACCCAGAGTGGGCGTCAGAGTAAAGGATCTCGATAGAAAGCATTCACCTGCCTTCTTGTTACAGGGCTGCAGTATTTTAAAAACGTTGTTCTGGTTGCTTCTCCCCAAGACCGCTATGTGCCATTTCATTCAGCCAGGATCGAAATGTGTAAAACGGCCCTCAAAGATCGACACACAGGTAAGCTGCATTTCCTTTTGACAGGGACTTTCTAATTTTCAAAGTGAAAGTAAATTTATGAAATCTTGAGTATATTTGTTAATAACAGCTGGGCTCAGGCTCCAGGTAGCCTGCACAGCTGTGCTGAGTCTAGAATGGAATCATGGGCTAAGCACACTGTCTGGGTGAGCACACACGTTCCTGTTAACAGTCTGGGTATTTCCTTCATGGGATGCGAACAGCCATTTGCTTGTCAGATGCCTGGAAAACTGGTGAGCTCCATTTGTGTGTTGTCCGTGGAAAAGAGAAGGATGGATACAGACATGGGAGATGGACTCTGCCCTTGAAGGACATTATTATCTAGTTAGAGCACCAGAGAAGCAAATGTGTTGAGAGCAAAGTACAATGGATAAAGAGAGGAAATAGTGTGTAATACATTCAGATTTACCGGTGGGAAATGAGACAAGGGGTGGAGACTACTGGAGTTCCATAGAGAAGTCAACTGAGTAGAGTGTCAGGAGTTTTCTAGGCAACCAGGACCAGGAGATGGGCTAGCATTCCTTGTTTCCTTTGGTTGATTAGTTTATATCTATAAATATATTTTACTGTTTCAAAAGTAAGTGCTCTTCGTTATATTCTGACTTTTTTATATTCTGATTTTTTTAAGAGTCTATCAAAGGTTCCCAAACTAGGTACTCATGCAAACATTCAAAATTTCTATTGAAATCAAGGAAAACCTAACAGAAACTTGGGTGAAAAATTACCTTAATTATTTAAATACAGAAAATACCACTGTGGTTTTTACAGTCTGGAAAGCAACCCAAGGCATGTCACAAAAATTCCTTTTTTTTTTTATTTGTTTGCTTGTTTGTTTGTTTGTTTTTGATAAAGTCTCAGTATGTGGCCCTGCCTGGCCTGAACTCATTGCATAGACAGGGCTGGCCTTAAATTCACAGAGATCCTCCTGCCTCTGCCGCCACACATGGCCAGAAAATTACTCTTTAAAATAGAAAACTATTAAAAATAAATCTTTTCCAAAAAGGATTGGAGAGGTTGTTCAGTGATTAAGAGCATGTACTGCTCTTGCAGAGACCTGAGTTCTATCCCAGTACCCACATCAGATAGCTCCCAGCCTCCTGTAATTCTAGCTCTAGGGAATCCAATGCCCTTTTCTGCCATTTCAAAGCACCTACATACACATGTCATACACAGACACACTCACACACACATGAGAGTGTGAACACCCCCACACACACTCAGATATAGACACACACAGAGAAGCATACATACACAGACACAGACAAATACACACGTACACACAGAGAGACACAGACACACATACACAGACACATACACACAGAAAGATCTGACAAAATAAAGTATTCATTCATAAGAGTATTTAGAGAAGTCCAACCTATTTTATCCAATTACGTCAATTCTTCTGCTGCTCCCCTTTACCCCCTCATCATTCTCTTCTAATCTCTTTGTATGACTGTGCCAACTTAAAAGTGGTAGATTTGTAAGCCGTAAGGGCTTTGACGATGGCTCATTAGCTCAAGTGCTTATTGTACAAGCTTGAGTACCTGAGTTGGATCCTAAGCATTAAAAGGCTGGGCATGACTTTGTATGTCTGTAATCCCAGTGCTGAGAGAACTGGTGGGCCCCAGGTTAGGTGAGAGACCCTGTCTAAAACAATAAAGCAGAGAACGATAGAGAAACACACCTGATGATGGGTGACCTTTTGCTCCACTCACCCATGTTCACACATGCTCAGCAATGTACAAATACACACACACACACACACACACACACACACACACACACACACACACACCATGCTACAATTTTTAGTCATGATTTGTTTAGCATAATATTCTACTCAATTCCCTGTGCTTAAATTATCATATAGACACACATCATTTTTAAAATTCTGCTTATTTTATGGATATATTACAACTTAAATAAAAATTTACAATTTACTGAACCTATATGGTCCTTCTCGTTTAGAAACATAAAACCTTATTGCAGTAGAAGCCTTTCTGTTTGTGAGTGCTACCCAAGCAAAAACATTAATTAATTTAAGCCAAACTGTCTTTTGAAATAAATACTCCACCTATCCTGTTGTACGAGGGTGCCCTAGAAGCAGTCTTTCTTCTGTTTCTGAAATACTAATTTAAAGACATTTATTAGTAATTTTCAACCCAAACTTGATTTGATGTTTTTTGATGACTGATTTTTAGATTTATTATTGCCCAGAGCATGCTGCTCTACTCTAAGGCCCTTGTAAAAGAGTCAGTGATCTGATTTTAAGTTCAGACTTGATCAGAACGCATCACTGCCAGAAGACCACGCCACTGTCAAGGCTGCCACGCCTTTTCCTTCTGTGGTCATTCACTAACCTTCTTTGCTTAATGTCTCATCTCCTTGACCTCAAGTAGTTTTGGTGACGTTTGAGCTTTGTAAATGCTTAATACAGAGCCCCTCAAATTTATGCCCTATTTGCTAAATATAACCCATAGTCACACCCATTTGCTTACACTGCAAGTTTCAGTGCCAGATTCGAGCCACGTGTTGGTGACACTCCTGTATGATGTCTTGTGAGCCTTGGCATGTGCTAACAAGTATGGCTGCCCTGTGTTAGAATGGAAGTGCCAGGCACCATGGTCTTCCAGTGTCAGGGACAGTTCTATGCCCTTTGCACATTGCATTTCCTCTTGACTGTGCATAGGTTGGGTACTCAGTAAGGTCTGCAGAGGATGGTTTCCCCTGGATTTGGAATGGATCATGCTACAAGCATCTGAGATTTTGTTAAATGCTAGCCAAAAGTTATTGCCAAGATTACACCTTTTATACCACTCTGTTCCATTTTGGAGACATTTGCTTGCTGCTCCCCTTTAAAGAATACTCATCTACAATTTAAATCCTTCCAGTGATAGGGAGAGATACAGCCCCCTCTTTTCCTATAGTCATGCTTATGTTACACTTTTAAATGAATTGTCAATGACATTTACCTTAATTGATAGATTTATCTATGTGGGAAGAACTTGTTCATTTTGTTACTTTTGTTTTCATTAAGTATTGCTGTAAATCCTACTTTCTAAAAATTCTGCAATAAATCTCCTGACCTCCCCTGTCTCTTTGTCACTTGCAGCTGGAGAGTTTCTTTCTGGGTCCCACCAGGCCCCAGCAGTTCCGCAGCCCACTTATAAAATAAACACACAGACGCTTATATTATTTAAACTGTTTGGCCTAATGGCTCAGGCTTCTTGCTATCTAGTTCTTCTATCTTAAATTAACCCATTTCTATTAATCTATATCTTGCCACATGGCTCATGGCTTACCGGTACTTTACATCCTGCTCCTCATCAGCGGCTGGCAGCATCTCTCTGCCTCAGCCTTCCACTTCCCAGAATTCTCCTCCCTCTTTGTCCTGCTTATACTTCCTGCCTGGCTACTGGCCAATCGACATTTTATTTATCAATCAATCATCCCCAGCAGTCACTTCTTCATTTCATCACCAAATAGTCATGCAGACAATTTGTTCCTACCCTGAAAGTCAACCAACATGAAAGCAGTGCTTTATTTGAGAAAAATAATTAAGGATGTGCTATGTATATTTAAAAATAATTACTAGGGACCACCTCTGGGTTAAAGGCAACAATGTGTGTCAGCAGAAAATGATTGCTGGAGGAATCACTACATTTTGAGTGACTTTGCCTATTTTATGAGTGACTTAATGGGCCCTGTTGCATATATGGTATAAACAGATTATAATGTTGATAGAACATTACTTTGCTTCTATTTCCATTATGTCACAACATGCAGGTGTTACCTTTGTTGTTAAAGGCATCTGTAAAAGAGCCAGGGACTCTTCTGACCAGACCAGCAAGCATGGTTTACCTACTAACCTATCAGCCATTCCTTTAAAAAAGTGTTTTATTTTTGCTCATACATACACACAATGTATCTTGCTCATATCCACCCCATTCCCTCCCTCCAACTCCTCCCCCCAGCACTCCCCAACACATTTCCCATCCAATTTCATGTCTTTTTTTTTTTTTTTATAATCCACTAAGTTCAATTACCGTCGCTCATATACACATGGATATGTGGTGACCAGCTAGGGTCACCTACTGAGAACCATCAGGTGCCAATAGCTTCTCATATGGGTGGGGCTTCTGGAGCCCCTTTCTCCCTCCATGCTAGAATTTTTAACTGGCTTGATATTATGCAGGTCACAACAGCTTCTGGGAGTTCATGAATGCAACAGCTATACCACATCTAGAGTCCATCCTTTCCCACCTCTTCCCCATCATCCGGTTCTTTTATACTGACTTTTGATTGACTTCAATTTTCTCTCTAATAACAATACTTTGTGCATATGATTTTATGACATGTTTTGGCTGCTATTCTAAAGCAGTCACATAGACTCTTTGGAAGCAGAATTCCTTTTATTCCAACCACAAGCCATTTTTCCCCAAGACAAATTGGTAAGATTAGGACAGCTATTTCCACAAAGAAATCCAAGATTATTTCAGTTGGCATTTTAGCTTCCTCAGCCTCATAACTATCAAGACCTTCAAAGAGGAGAATAAGAGGCTAAAAGCAGTGTTCTCAGCATATGGTGCAGTTCAGTACCCTCCCAGCAGGGAAACAACCCTATTGGTGTGCACCAATGATTAGTTGAGGGGAGGGAAAAGCAGTGTGAGGTTGTCCATGTGCATGGAGTCATGTCTGGAGTGGACTGCAGCATTCAATAGAGTTGCCCCTCTCTGTGAAAATTCAGAGTACCATACCGGCTTGATGACACAAGTCTCAGTTGGCATGGACACCTGGAGGCTTATGTAATAAATAGCTTGTGGTTTCTACCTTCCGAACTGAGTCAGAAGCCCACCTTGGCCCTCAGTATCATTCCAGCAGGTGTCCCAATAGAGCATAAAATTTGCCATGAAGATGCTGCAGGAATAAAGCAGATGGATGCGATGTAGACTGCAGGCTCTGATGTGTGCACACTGTTCATTGCTCAATGATTTCTGCTACTGCATGTCTCTATGCCCTACTATCCAAAGCCAATCTGAAACTGAGTCACTTTTTAGAAACACAGTCAACTGAGTCTTTTAATTATAAAAATAAAGCAACCTAACAGCAACAATCCTGCATTACCCCCTTCTTTCCGACAGAACCAGGGGATAGTGAAATGCTGCTTGCCCTTAAAATTTGACATTAGGATGTGTCATCTTTCATGACTGATTTACATATGGATCCAGCCCCCTTGGTGTTCTGAAGCAGAAATTGAATCTCTGAGGACTTGTACTTGAGTCTTCTTTCTCTTGCTCCCAGTGCTGAGAGATAGCACTCCTCTAGGAATCTCTCCCACTTGGCCTTTGACTTCTGACACCAGGCTACTATGTCATCTGAAGAAAAGCATGATAACCCTACCAATTGCGATCTCTAGAGAGAAATTGGATTCCATTCCTCATTTATTTGCACCCAGTAGCATAAGGTTGGAACTCAGTTCATTATGTGCTCTGCCAACACACATGCAAAGCTGTTCTTTAGACCGTACTGTGGAATTCTACTCATTTCCTTTCTTTCTTCCCTCCTTCCAGGGCCAGTGTATGCAGAAATGATCAACAACCTCCTGGGCCCCCTGGTGGAAGCTAAGGGCTGCACTTTGATCAGACATAACGTGTTCCATGCTCTGCCCAACACTGCCAACACTCTGATTGGCCGTGCAGCTCATATAGCTGTGCTGGACTCGGAACTCTTCCTTGAGAAGTTTTTCTTGGTGGCAGGACTCAACTATTTCAAGTAGTGGCCTCCAGGGAGCAGCCTGGGTGACTGGCCAGAGCTGTTTAAGATCAGTTCAGTTCTTAGCTACGTCATGCTTTTCCATACCTCTGAATTCCAGAGTGGAATAGAAGGAGATGGAGGGTGTGGAGGGATGAAGCTGGGGTGGGACTGGACACTAGAGAAATTTGTAATTGAGACATTGGGGAAGCTGAACAAACAGTGTAAAAGACAACAATGTTTTCTTGAATTTGTCAAGCTACCTAGAGTCTCATTCAAGATGTTTCTAGGGACAATCTGAGAAAATAAGAAACAGAACACTTGCCATTGATGAGCCGAGCTTTATAACCACCCTGGCTCATGGGAATTGATCCAACTTAACTAGATTTCCCCAGTCTGTTACTAGGTCATAGCTTTATCATGTGTTGATTCAATTAAGTGCACACAAACATTTCAGAACTCAGGTTAACTTCTGTGTGGAAGTGGGGTATCTTCCTGTAAATAGAACCCTTAATAGATCCAACATACCACTTGTTCAAAAACTTGTTCTATACATGCTCTTATCCTCTCCATGTTTTCTAAAGGACAAGGGAAAGTGTGACAAGTCCTCATGTTATTTTCTAGCAGCAGTAGGTAGGGTGACTTAAGGAAGAGGGAGATATAGATGATACTGCTGGTAAATACAGGTTTGGGGTAAACAGAAACAGCTGTAGGGAACATATTGAACCAATTGTTCCACCTACTTCCTTAAACTTTTTCTATGCATAGCCTGGTCCACAAATTGTTTTTGTGAATGCCCAAAGTCCTGTCTGAAGTAGGGAAGACCGAGAGAGACTCTACCTGGCAGAAGGAGGTAGTGGGATGAATGTATTCATGTGTGAAATTCCTGCTGATGCATTTCCAAAGAAATGCTGTTTTAGCTTTGACAGCAAGAGCAACATTTCAAAACCATTAACATTGCCAGCTGTTTCTCTTCTCCCTGGAAGGAGAAAGACATCCCAAGGGAGGCATGCTGGGTGAAGAATCTCAGGGGAGCTCTAAGAAGGGTGCTGTTATCTTTCAATAGTGATGTCTTCTTGCCTTAGGAAAATAAAGGGCTAGGAAAGACCACATTTGTAAAAACTAATAGATAGCAGAGGCAAAAGTGAGATCAGACTGGAGAACAAAAGCCAGATTGAAGACCCATCTTCAAGTGTTATTGGTAAGTTTTGAAAATAACCAGGATATTTAAAACTGTCCCCATCTAAGTGCATTATGTAGGCTAAAGTCAGAAGGATGAACATTTAGCTGTACAGAAGAAATGCATCAACCAGGGCAGCATGGATGATCACACTGAAGACAAAGCCCCCCCCCCCCCTTTTTTTTTTTTTTGCAGAAGGACCCTGTACAGTATGGAAATCTGCCTGCTCTGGGCACCTGAACTGGGTTTCCAGGTCACTGATCCCATGGGAAGAAAGCCATGGGAGCCTGGGTGCATGCAGTGAATAAATTCAGACTATGGGAAATGAGTTCAGACCATTAGTTTGCAGGAGAGTAAACATGTAGGTGGTCTGGGAGGGGAGCTGAAGGCTTTGCAAAGGTAGACCTCCCTACAGTGTGTTCAGGACTTCTCTATGGGTCTTTTCTGAATTTCTTAATAACCTGGTTTTAATGCATGCAGTTCTCATTGGGCATTTTCCTGAGTTCCCGAGTCAGGGCTTGACACGAACTCTGTTTGCTCAGTGTCACTGACATGTTGGCTTCATTTCTTGGAGAACACTTTCTTTTTCCTAGTCATGCAACCCAGGATCTTCTGACTCAGACAAGTGCTGTTACTTAATGCAGCATGGTTCATCTGTAGCAAGTTCTCCTTTCTGGATATGTGCAGAGCCCTGCCCATCTGGTCTGATATGCTCATTTTCTGTTTTGTTTCCAATCCTCATCAGCAGCATTTGTCAACCCTGGTCATTTGAAAGACTATATAGTACTTATGGAGCCAGGATGAGTCTGATGATCATCGTCTTTACCAATAATCAGATGCCATTTTTAACTTCAATATGCTGTCTGGACTAGTGAGAACTAATGGCAATAACCGTTCAGCTGCATGGAACACCTCTTTTAGGTTTCCTGCTGTCTTTGTAAACCCTAACTGGCATCTGAGAATCCACCATCATCATGTAGAAAGTGTACTCATGTATTATAAATAAGAATGTCAAGTATTAAGTGTCATGCCTCATTTGAAAAGGCTTTTTTATGTCTCTTTCTATTAAAGTATATATATATAATATATATATCAATATACATAATATATATGTATAATGTAAACATGGACATTATATTATTGGTTATAAAAATGATAAACAAAATGCCTGCCAAGGTAACGAGCCAGTATGTTTCCATCCTCAGTTCTATTTTTGGGTTTTGTTTGTATGATTTGTAGTTTCCCCATACTAGTTAGAAATAAACATTACTAACCTTGAGATTATTTGGAATTTGTTGTTCATGAGCCAAATAAACTCAAAGGAGGAGATAGGAACCCAAAGCTAGTTGTCTGGAGTCAATGACCTCAGTGGCAGGCTGAAATCAGGTGTGGTGCTGAGAATGTGGGAAAGGATAGAAGGAAAAACACATCCTACAAATTTCTACAATTCCATGAATTCCTGTGCTTCTGTCTGTGCCAGACAGGACTCCAGAGATATGTGAAGTAGAGAACTCAAGAAGGACCCACCTCTTATGATCTTATCAAGAAAGAGCTGGGCTAGAGCTGTGGCTAGAGCAGGGCGTTGTGGAATTCTGATTGACATTGTCTGCGGAGGAACAAGCAGATAGCCTTGAAAGTGAAACTATAAGGTGGAGCCCATTCTTCCACACACCCATCTGTCATTGCTTTCTTTCATGAAGTCATTGCTCCACTAAATACATCTGTATGAGGACCTCTCTGTGCTAAGATGCATTGGTAACTCTAGCAGCTCATGGCTTAGCAAAATCAAGTGGTAACTAAAATTGATGGGCCTCACAGATGCTGTAGGGCTATTATGGGAGCCCAGAGGCAGTACTCCAGCCTCCACCAGAAAGGTTAGACTCTCAGGAATTCCTCCCTGGGGAAACTTTATGTTGAGGCCTTGATATGAAGGCTGAACCAAGAGTTGGTCTGGTGAAGGTTTGTTTGAAGTAATCTCTACCAAAGGGAACCGAACAAGAAAAGAAATTAAGGGATGGGGAGAGATGTGTGTAAAAGGAGAGCAGGAGAGGAGACAATGGTACATTAAAGGGCAGATGAGGAATATTTGAGCAATCTCCACAAAAGGAGGTGTGAGAATTCTATACTCTCATCCGTTTTTGTCTCATGTCAGAAAGAAATTGCCACTGTGATGTCTGATGGGAAGGGGCTCTATATGGAAATGAGATGCCCAGGTGGCAATCCTGCCCCAGTCTGTTATAATACCCCTCTCCTATGCTGGTTTTAGGAATCCTTGACACCTGCCCCCAGCCTTGTGAGAAGTCCGTGGCCATGCTCTTCCCACCACTAATTTCTGAACTGCCCTTTGGAGGTACATAGCAGACATATCTTCTGCATTTCTCATTGAGAAACCTGAGAAGATGATGTCAGATAGGGTAAGACAAAACACAGAATAGCTGCTTGGAAAAGAAATAGATTCTCTCTTGATTAATTCTTTAAGAATTTCTTACATGTATACAATGGAATATGAACTATGATCATATACACTTCCTCTTCCCAATTCTTCCTTCACACTTCTCTTAAATCATCTCCCAGCCCTCTCACTCCAGACCTCATGTCTTTTAAAACTAACTAAAAGTACGGTTAGTAATACTGCCTGCATGTGCCTGGATGGGTGGCCATTCACTGGAGCATGGGACACCTATGAGTAGCCACTCCTTCAAAAGAGAAGATTTCTCCCTTTCCCCAGAAGCTATCAACTGCCAGTAGCGCTTTGATAAGGAGTGAGGCCCATAGATCGGCTTCCCTGTCCATGTGGGAGTTTTGCCTGCCTTTATCTTGTGTAGGTCTTGTGGAAATGACCGGAGTTGGTGTGAATACAGAAACATGATAACCATGTCATATGCAGAAGAGGGCATTTACAGTGTTCTTTCCCATCCCCCACCTCTTTTATTCTTATTTCTCTGCTCTTCTGCAATGCCCCTTGAGCCTGATCAGGTTGGAGTACTGGTAAAGATGTCCCATTTTGGTTTAGCACTTAGTCTCTTCTCAGCACTCTGACCAGTTAGCATCTCTGCAATGACTGCCCTCCACTATAAAAAGAAGCTTCCTGACTGGGGTTGAGAGCAGCCTCTGTCTATGGGTATAAACATAAATTTAGCAAAATAAAAAGAGTAGATCTTATCCTAGCACTTATGACCTCTCATGCCTTGGGCTTTTGACCAGCATTGCAGTGCTAGACCCTGTGAAGAAGACCTGAAATCCAGTCAGAAAGCTGTTAGTCATTCAGTATTGTATATATTACGTACACATGATATTGGGGGTGAAGTCAAGTATTGGTTTATTCTGGAGTTGAGGTTTGAACATTGGCCCTTCATTCAATTTATTATTTATTTTTGGCTATGGTTATTTTAATCCAGAGCAGTTACTTAATTGGAAATTAAAAAAAATCAAAACCCCATCATTCCCAAGTCATACATAACCTTGTGAGATTCCAATATCCTGTGAAAAACACCTACCTAACCAATAAGTTAGATAATGCAGGAAAATATTTTTATCAACAGAGGTGGTGTCACAGACCATTGTCAGTGAGAGCAGCTGGGGGATAGGTTAAGTGTTCCATTATTAGCAGACCATCTGCGTTGCTCCATCTCTCTGTCTCCAGGTTGTCTTTTCTCCTTCTAGCTACAATATAGTTCCTGAAACTCTGATGTCTGTATTTTCTACTATTCTCATCCAAGGCTAGCAGACATGTATTCATCCACAAACCAACTCCCTTTAGGATCCACCACTCAACTGTCCGTGGAGAAGATATTCCTCTGAAGAATAAACCCAAGTCACCGTATCTTGCCATTTCCTTTGTGCTTTTAAGGTCCTACACATTCATTAACTCTGGAGATTCCCATCACGTTTGTAATAATAATTCTTCCATATGTACAGATCATTCCCTGAGCCAAGCATCGTGTATAATCTGTTTGTGAAAACTTGAGGCTCAAACCGTTGCTTGCCACAGAATGGGGATGGGGTGTGTGTGTGTGTGTGTGTGTGTGTGTGTGTGTGTGGTTTTGAAAGCCCATTTTTTTCTACAGTTTCTTATCTCAGCCACAGCAACTAAAATTGATGCAAGGACAGCTCAGCACTCTCGGATGTCGATACCATGTGTTTCTGAATTCATGGGCAGTAGCATCATGAGATAATAACTTACAATAGATTTTCGTATCATGAGAAGAGCCTACCTTCTCACTTAGGAAAAAGATTTTGAAAATGACCATTTAAAAGCAGTTCAGATATGGAAGAGACAGGAGAAACGAAGCTGGAATAGAGAATTTGCTAGATCAGGAATTTGGACATCTGGGGGAAACCTGGAAATACTTTGTAACAAAAAGGTTACTGGGGGCAATTTTGTAGGAATAAATTAAGAAGCATTCTATGTGACTTAAAAGTGATTTACAGGGCTGGAGAGATGGCTCAGGGGTTAAGAGCACTGGCTCCTCATCCAGAGGTCCTGAGTTCAATTCCCAGCAACCACATGGTGGCTCCCAATCGTCTGTAATGAGATCTGGCGCCCTCTTCTGGCATGCAGACAGAACAATGTATACATAACAAATAAATCTTTAAAAAAAAAAGTGATTTACAGGATGCTGTGAGGGACAGTCTCTTGTCTGAAACTTTAGGTTTAGGCTTTTATCAGTTGAAATACTGACTCCCAAGTGTTTTTACTCTGCCTATTTGGAAGTTAATTCAGTGTGTGATTGATTAGATTATCATTTTTCTACTCAGGGCATATCATCAGCCTTTATTAAGAATTGAGAAAAGTTTGTAACTTTGACACACATCTAGGGAAAGAATTACATTTAACGGTGTTTGGAAGCTGAAATCTGTAAATGTCACTCTTATTTCTTTATACTACCCCCAGCTGCAGAGAGATTTTTTTAAATGTCTTTTCGCTGAAGGCTAAATTATTGCACATGGAAAAATAATTTTTCTCATCTTTCATATCCCAAGGAAATTTAATAATAAGGTGCATCTAACATTGTATGCTTATATGTTTATATGTATACACATGCACATATGCAAAGGAAAATATTTGCATTATTTTGCATCTAAAAATCATAGCTCATGTAGTCACAATCATTTTCTATATTTTGCTAAAAAGTCTATGATTTTACTTTTACCCATTTTCCCCATAATTCACTCTTGAATATATTTCTTACATCATTTATTTGGCATTTCCTTGGCTCCATGCTAAATCTAGGTGGTTATAGAAAGTGTTGGGTTAGAATGTTTCCTTTAATCTGGTAGAAGGAAAAGACAGCTCCTTAAGTAGCCCAGAACAGAATGAACTAAGAGTGTGGGGTAAACAATAAGAATATGACCTGTGACTCTAGCATTGAACCACACTCCTGATATTGGGCTTTTAGTGCCCTTTGTGGGTACAGATACAGACGATTGATCCCCAGGACATGTCAAAGTGATGTCAACTCTACCTCTCAGGTAGGATTGCAATGTTTCCTTCAACACAGTCATCATTCCTTCATCAGTGCCAAGGTAGGAGGTTATGAGAGATGAATGGTGTCAAAATAGTATCAAAATCTAGTCTGCCAAGGAGCTCTTCCTGTCCAATGGCATACCACTTGGCTGTAATGCATAGTCTTTGGATTTTCTAAAGACTCTAAGGAACGCTTCTACTTTTTTTCCATTTAGCAGATAAACTATAGCTGTGCAAGCAAATAAGAGGCACATAATGGCTTCCACAAGCATGGCATGCTTAAGCAGGGAATTGCCTTGGACCACTGTCCATTGATAGCATAGGATAAGGCTATGAGATTACTTATTTTAACTTTTATTTATTTTTGCAAATATTATATACTTTTAGATGATGAAGAAAGGTAAGGTATTTTGTCATGGTCTCAAAGAAAGGACTTGTATGTATAGCCTGATGCCACTGTGATTTCTAATTCATATTTACTCTGCTGAAAAAAAAATATATATATACAATAATCAGTTTCCGAAACATCCTTGCAAATTGTCTGTGACACAAAATCCTTAGTCATAACAACGTCATTTGTGCCAATAAGTTCCACTATTTTTCTACATTTGCTTCCTGGTTGGCATTTTGTGTACCATGTGATGTGTATAAATGATAAACAAAATAACAATAATAAAAATCCTTTGATTCTTTTACCAGAACTTGTGTGCATGGGATACATTAACATTATAATTACTCTTTGGGAGTATAGTCACATTTTTGTGTGAGTCAACATTCCAGTGCTATAACAAAGTGCCTGAAACAATCAACCTGTAATGAGGAAAAGCTTTACTATGGTGCACAATTTCAGAGGTGTGGGTCCACGGTCCCCTTGCCTGAATGTTGAGACTGTGGTGACATTGTGAGATGGAACAAAGCTGTTCACCTTGTGATAGAAGAGAAAAGGGAAACTGGGGTCCTGATATTCCCTTTAACAACACACTCTGGTGACCTAAATAAATTTCTTCCACCAGTCCTCATCTCCAGAAAGCTTTATAACTTCTCAAATGATCCCAAAGAAAAGGGTGGCCATGCCTTTAACAGATGTACATCATTTTAGAGCTAAAGAATTTCTTTCCATAGTTTGTCAGAAGATATGTGCAGCATGGGTACTATAGGGGTTGCATACTATATGGAAGGCTTAGGGTGTTCTGACGTAGCCGAAAGCCCTTTAGCTGAAAGCCAGGAGAATCTGGTTGGGGAACAGGACATGGAATCCAGTGACTGAAGATTCTGGTAGTTATGTCTCTGTTCAATGAACTCAATTATGCAGAGATTTTCACATTCAGAGAGGCTCATAAGACTCTCTGGAGCAGTGCCCCTGGTCCCTGGATGGTGACTCTGTGGAGTGCGCCTATGTGGTAGGAGCAAGTCCATCTTGTTTCCTACTCTGCTGAAAGCCATCAGGGTATCTCCATTTCTAGGGGAAATTACCAGTGACAATAGCTAGCTTATACTGACTGTGACTCTTGCCCTGGCATCACGAGCTCAGCTCAGAGGACCACAAATGGACAACTGAGACAGAGACAGGTTTTATGACCTGCACCAGTAGGTCATTCTTATTGATGGCCTCCTAAAGGGGACATGCATGGGGATGAGGAAGACAGAGAAGATAAACATCTGGAGTTGGGAGATCTTGCATAAACTTTGTCTTATGTCAAGCAAGTATATTAAGAGGCACAACATCTTTATACATAATTTCTAGGGGAGAAATCAGCTAAGGTCAACAGAAAGCTAAGTCAGACAATGTTGGCAAAGCCAACGTGGGATACCTCAGACACAACTGCCTTAGGACTGATAACCACAGTCAATGAGGAACACTCAAGTCCTCAGAAGCTGTGACCTCAACTCCTTTAAGGTACTGGCTCCAGTGTTCGAGTGGCCTTGCCAAGTCTGTTCCTGGACAAGTGCACAGTTCTAAAGCTCCAGTCTGGCTCCCCACAGCTCCATATGCCAGCCGGTGACTTTGGATAGGCAGGCAAACACATGGAGCAGTGATGAATAAAGTAGACCAAGCTACCTTCGATATTCCTCTGTCATAAACTAATTTGTAGTGTGAATCAGTATATAGTAGGAGAAGCAAATATGGAGTCACCTGGGCACATGCCAGAGACATACCAAGAGTCCCTGGGGAGAAGAGGATTTGCCTACCAGGCACCACTGCCCCCACCCCCGAAACTGCCCCAGCTCTTATTACCATCTCTCTGAGAGCATGTGGAAGATCATACGGGGTTTTCTATGAGATACTAAGGAACCTATATCAGCAGCATGTCAGGTTCAAAAATGATAATTCAATGTGCAAATGAGACAGATAGACATAGGTTTAAACTGTCAGGGTAAACTTGCACTCTGCAAGTTCCATGGTGTCGTTTTCTAAGCGCCTTTTATGTATTTTGCTCCAGACAAAGATGTAAAACCACAACGGTAGACATTATTTCTCATATTTGGATAGAATGAAGGTAAGATTCTAGAGAGCTGAATAAATGGTTCACTGTTTCCAACCTCAGCCACAGTCAAGAGGTATCCAGCTCTAATCTCATCCAAACATCCCAAGAGTCTCTTGAACTCTGAAGTTACGCAAAATTCTGTGAAGGTCACATCGACTTATAATCCCAGGTAACAAATGATACTCCTCTACATTCTTCTCTAGTGACTCAGGCTGTGTGAGATGATGGAGCCAGTGAGCCAATGAGCCAGAGAGCTCCAGTGTCTGCCTCAGATCCAGTTCCTGGTGGTAGAACCAGCAAGCCATCCCTGGTCTCACGCCTGTCTCTAGTTGTCACACCTGTCTCTAGTTGTCACGCCTGTCTCTAGTTGTGTTATCCACATTCCTGGATATGCAATGACTGATGATGTCTCCATGAACAGCACCTCCAGTGCACAGAGGTGGACAGTGAGAACCATGGAAGCAATTTCACCATTCTCCTGAGACAGACTTGTTCCAGAAATCCTTCAGTCAATGTCAAAATAGGGTGTCTAGGGTTAGATGTAGGGGCAATTAGGAAAGATATTGTTCAGTGGACATCAATTTGTTGTCTGATGGATGGTCAGGTTTCTTCTTAATCCTACTGTTCAGTGATATTATTCATGTCCTAAGGCTATTGGGACTATCACCAAGTGGCTTGCTTGAGTTCATACTGGATGTGTCTCTGAAGTCTTCATCTCACTCCATGATAACAAGCAATGTTTTGCTGCTTTTGAAACCTCCTCAGTTTTTCCACCCCATATCCTCTCCTCCCTCACATACTTCCAGCTTCCTTCTGTGTTCCTACTGCTGATGTAGGATTCTCTGCAGGTGTTCCTGAACCCATAGACATGCTACCCTCTGGAGCTTCTGAGTGTGCATTCTCTCTTCCTGGTGGTATGTCTTCCACGTAGCTTGAGGACTTGCTTTTTACCTTTTGCCTAGTATCATTGCAAAGTTAACCCCTCAGCAAGGCTTTTCTTGGACACTTGATCTCAAATTTTATAGTTAATTACCCTCATTCTGGAAATTCTACAGTGCCCATCTCCCATGTTTTCCCCTCAGCATTTACCACTGTACAGTTTATTACTCATTTCACTCATTCATCTTATTGACCCTCTCTCCACACTGGAATGTCACCTTCATGAAGACATAGGGTCTATTTGGGGACTACTTTGCCTTTGGCATTCCTGTGTTTGGGTGTTCAATAGGCCCCTAATGAAAATGGGGTCAG